>JAMZAV010000618.1:0-289877 GCA_024449915.1 Sweltsa coloradensis
ATCCTGACCTCTTAGCTAAAATTTGGATTGCAGTGGGACTCGAACCTGACTCTGATCCTCTGTCGCTAAAGTTTTTATGACTCTTTTTGGATTTGTGTACTTGCTACCACCAGGAACATCAATACCACGTTCTGGACTCAGTAGACATGTAAAGCACGTACGCATACTCATACGATTTCTTAGATTGTTTTACAAGCTCTGTTCTCGTAAGTTACACAAATTTATCTCCACCTGAACCATCAAAGTTTCGCTGGGGGTGTTTTATTCAGCGAAACTTAAAGTTTTGCATACGAGATCTTGTATCTCTCGGGCCAGAACATTAACACGACTCAAACGCCTCTCTCGAATTACTATGATAAATGTTTAACCAGCAGAAAACGAGTTTCGTCTCAAACTTGAAACACGTAATTTATGTTAAGCTCATTTCATATACACGATTGAAAAAACTACCTTCTGTCCTTTATAGTCATCAGTTTTGTAAAATGGTGACATAATATTTTACTGAATTAAAAGTTTAGCCATGTTTTGCATGGTGTTTCTGATATCATGATTTTAAAATGAACAGGTGTACATTTGTATCTTGGCAAACATATCGCACTAGTCGTATAGTTTCCTGTAGACACCATTGATAGTTTTTACCCCGTACCTGCGGAGTATACACGGTATAGACACGTTGGTTGGTTGAATTGAATTCACATGTTAATCGAAAACTTATTTTAAACGTGCACTAGTACGGGAGAAAATATGTGATAGGGAGAGAAGCAACTTTTTAACAGATTGTCCAAGAACGATAAAAAAATATAATTCCTACAGAATTGACATTTCTTGGTATATGTTTTGTTAAAAGATTGTGTTAATTAACATGAAAAAAATTAATGCAAAATATTAATAAACAAATCCCCCTAAGGATTATCAAAAAACATTATATAACATTCTTGTTGCATGGCAATGTCAATTGAAGGTCGTGTTCGTGTATTGTTGTGAGATCTGAAACACGGAAGGACGGGCAGATAAGCGGAACATACGAGGGGAATAAAAATATAAAAAAACGTTTTTAGAGTCTACCCATTCAGTCATATAACTGATTTTTAGTGGGACCAAGCCAACCCTGTAGGATCCGACGCAATCGACGAGAAAGCGATAACCAACCAAAGACTTATATTATTTAATAGGAAATGTAGCAATCAGTGGTATGGACAGAGCGAACACCCGCGGATCAACCCCAGAATCAACAAGGCCGATTCAGAAAAACTTAGAATTTATTATTGTGCCTCGTTGCTAGGACGGCTCTAAAGTCACCGTTTCACAAATTCCTAAGATAAAGAAAACGAAGTTTAAAAAAAACTTCTCCGGGAATGTAACCCTGGACCTTCTGCATTGGAAGCAGAGACGTTAACCACAAGACCAACGAGCCACACGACTGTTACATCTTGGTGATTGGTGTGGTTGGTTCGGGGAATAGCACGGGGTTAGTGTCGAGGGTTGGGGGTTACTCAGAGTCAACCCCGGAGTAGACTAGGTACAGGAATCACTCCTAGTGACACTGTTGTTCTGGGTGTGTGACGTGAAGCCTGCATGCTAGGCTTGAGTTCCGTGTTTTCGCTCTCTGCTAAGTAGATCAAGTTCGTGTTTTTAGGCTGCACGTGACTTATCAACTGTGCTTTAGAACCGTGTTATGCTGGTGTGATGACTTACATAAACAAAGTCTGGAAACACCAGGAGAAAGTAGGAGAGACACCGCGTGGGGGGACAGAACTGGTGCTATCACATCAGACATTTTAGTTGCCGTGTCCAATGTCGAGTTTGTGTTTAAATATTATCCAAGTTTTCGTCCACGAATCGTGCCCTCGAACATGTGAATTTTACATATTTTTCGGTACATGTTCTCACTCATTCAAAAGCAAAGCAACCCTCAAATTTTGAGCAGAATGAAGTAAATGTTTCCATAATTTTTAGTCCATAATGAGTTAGTTAAAAAAACTGCTAATGGTTCGGGGCCCAGGGTTTAACTGGGTATTTTGAAGTTAAGGACAGTTCTGAAGGGAATGACCAAGGGCACTCGCATTCACGACCAAAGAAGACCTGGGACAAAATTTTCAGTTGTGTGTATCGCATCCAGCCATCTTACTTTTGCGGCCCAGAGTAATGATATTGTCGCCTGGTCGAATATTGTATTATAATATTGCAAGGCTTCCGCGTAAATGATATCGCAGAGTTTCTTCCATGTGAGGAAAGCTTTGGAAAAAAGAGGTGCCAAGGCGATGCAAACTTTTAATATACAAAGCATATTTTGTACCGGTACTCACATATGGTGCAGTGACATGGCCCGTTGGGGGTAAAGAAGGATGGCAAATTCAATCAGCGGGAATGAAGTTTTTAATGAGTGTAATGGGAGTTACGTAAATTAAATAAAGAGCACGAAGATAAGGAAAGAACTAGGAGTAGAGAGAGTTTAAACTTTAAGCTAGGGAAAGAAAGGCTGAGGTGGTTTGGACACGTGAAGAGGATGCAGAAGGACAGGATTCCGAAGATACATTATGAACAAGACGCAGGAAACAAAAAGAGAAAAAGAAAGAGGCCCAGACTGGGATGGGAAGAAGTTAGAGTAATGGATTTTAAAAGGAGAAATGCAGCTGGGAAAAGGGTTAACCAGGAAAGATGTTGGGAAGAACGAAAAGCATGGCAAAAACTGGTGGAGGTCCCTGAGGAAGAAGACAGTGTAGAGGAAGAAAGTGAAGTAGATGATGCAGAGGAAGAAAAAGATGATGTGGGAGAAGCGTCATACATGGCTAGATAAGCCCGGGGAGCCAAGAATGTTGTGAGTGATGCAGAGGAAGAAAAAGATGATGTGGGTGAAGCGTCACATGGCTAGATAAGCCCGGGGAGCCAAGAATGTTGTGAGACACGATGATATTGATTGATTTACTTCGTAAAAGGCGCTTGATTATATATAGGCATGGTTATGAAGCTGTATATTTATATTGTTTGTCTAGCTAGGGTATTTGTATGTTTTTAGTTTAATTTCATGTTTTTTAAGGATTCACCATTAAGTTTGGACCGAAAAGTAAAAAAAAAAAAAAAACTCGTTGAAATATGTTGCTCAAATCATTTTAATATATTGACAATAATTCCTATTAATCCCACAATAACTGTCAACGTGTGATGTCATGTGCTGGAAACCGCGCAATAACCAGCACATAATCACATAAACACCCAATAAACTATTGTCACTTGACATTTACCTTGATCGCACGCCAAACGCTAATCCTATCAATGACATTGACTGTCACATAAACTGTGAGTGACCCGCAGGGGTCAATGTCAGAGTGGTGACATCGCTGACACGTTGCCCACCTTCGCAGAGCTAGGGCTGACGGCTTCGTCGGACTCGTCGCTCGGTTGAAGAATTGATCCTTTTCATAATTCATAATAGTCCGGATGTTAAGAGACTTGACCTTGCATTTTTTTGATACAAGCAAGGCACTTGTCACACGTGTTCTAGGGACCATACCCTACTAATTTTGAGGTGGAGCCATCGTGATATCCCGTGCAGGGACCCGTTATCGCATGTTGCCTACCCCTGCTGCTTTGAAGGGTTGATTAGCAAAACAATTCGGTGTTTGGTGATAGAAACTTGAAATTTTTACCAAATAGGGGTAACATTATGCTTAACATACTGGCAACGGGGAACTGAGGGATTCTTCATAGTTAAGGGATGATTGGGGTTTCAATTTTGGGGGTTGAACATTTCGATTAAAATTTTTACTGATAACACCCTTGGTTTATTGTTGTTTTTCTATGTTAAAGTACTTACCAAAATCTTCAAACAAAATGATGGTGCTAAAAATATGACTATCGACCCCTAATTTGGTCATAATGACCTGTTGACATAATGACCTGAGTAGTGACCTATTTGATAAAGTGTTAAACATAGTCGTGTGACCACTCTATTTAAAGCTTAGATGAAGTAGAATAACATGAAATAATTTTCAACATGCCACGTTGACCTGTGACCTTTATCGTCCTTTATTTGACCTTGATAACTGTTTTAGCATGACTGTATAATGTATACTTATATAGCACATCCAAATGCATGTGGTATTAACAAGTTGATTTAATAAATGCACTCAACATGTCAGTATGATATTAGGATGCATTTTCGAAAGCTTTTTACTGCCGCGTTGATGGATGAGCAGTTTTGTACCATTGAACCCTGTTTTTACTATACTTTTACCTCGTCGTTTTTCAACGTGTGAACATAGAATATACCAATTTTAAAGGAGTACTTCGTAGTTCCTGGTAGATCGTTATAGTAATAAACTTTTTAGATTAACACTCATTAAGAGGAAAGAAACAACTTGCCGATTGTTGATTATAGTACTTAATTAATGTAATTGAGTGACCGGTGGAGGGGGCGGTCGGGGGCCCAACCCATCACGTATTTTTGCATCTACAGGTGGTGCATTTACTACAGAACGTTTTTGACTGGTATTCAAAGCTGGCATTTCACTAGATCCAATTTGGTATAAGATCTTAACGCCCCCAATACAGACAAGGACGATGAGCTTGGTTGATTTTCATGAGCAAAGAATGCAGCCAGATCACCAGATCGATGCTGTCATGTGGCTATATAATAGGGAGAGTTCGCTAAAATCGCTCTAGCGCCTGGTCACTGAGGACTGAGAGTTATGAATAAGACGTCGACTGTATGTGCTAAAGTGCAGAAATTTGTTTATTTTATGTGGTCCATACAATATTTAGTAAATGTACTCACTGCTGCGCCACCAGAGAGCGAGAAAGTGCGCGCTCTCGGAAAATGGTCCCAAAATGTGTGCGATTCAAACATATCTGTGTTTTGTAGGTTTATATTATTTATGCTATTGTTTACATAAACGTCATACTATACAGTACACTTCTCTTCTACCTAGTCACATTTTGGTCCAATCATAAGAGAACACGTTCATTTCACCCCAATAAAAGCGGACCTAAACCAATTCCTTGTTGAATTTTACATCATTGATGAGCAACTAGCGATCAGTTATTTGAAAAACGGACCACTGATTGGCCACGATTCACCCTTGGAATAGGACAACATCACAACGCACAATTAATATTTTTTATGGTTTATTACCATAACGATCTACCAGGACTTAGTACTCCTTTAAAATTGGTAAAAATTTGGTTAAAAATGGTATATTCTATGTAAACACGTTGAAAATGACGAGGTAAAAGAATAGTAAAACAGGGTTCAATGGTACAAAACTGCTCATCCATCAACGCGGCAGTAAAAAGCTTTCGCAATGCAGCCTAATATCATACTGACATGTTGAGTGCATTTATTAAATCAACTTGTTAATACCACATGCATTTGGACGTGCTATATAAGTATAACATTATACAGTCATGCTAAAAACAGTTATCAAGGTCAAATAAAGGACGATAAAGGTCACAGTTCAACGTGGCATGTTGAAAATTATTTCATGTTATTCTACTTCATCTAAGCTTTAAATAGAGTGGTCCACACGACTATGTTTAACAATTTATCAAATAGGTCACTACTCAGGTCATTATGTCAACAGGTCATTATGACCAAATTAGGGGTCGATAGTCATATTTTTAGCACCATCATTTTGTTTGAAGATTTTGGTAAGTACTTTAACATAGAAAAACAACAATAAACCAAGGGTGTTATCAGTAAAAATTTTAATCGAAATGTTCAACCCCCAAAATTGAAACCCCAATCATCCCTTAACTATGAAGAATCCCTCAGTTCCCCGTTGCCAGTATGTTAAGCATAATGTTACCCCTATTTGGTAAAAATTTCAAGTTTCTATCACCAAACACCGAATTGTTTTGCTAATCAACCCTTCAAAGCAGCAGGGGTAGGCAACATGCGATAACGGGTCCCTGCACGGGATATCACGATGGCTCCACCTCAAAATTAGTAGGGTATGGTCCCTAGAACACGTGTGCCAAGTGCCTTGCTTGTATCAAAAAATGCAAGGTATGCCCCATATATATCCTTTAACATCCGGACTATAATGACAATACAATAATAGACGTTTAAAGGTTTTTCATGGACTGTGGGTGGGTGGCCTTGTCTAAGAACTACTGTGCTATTGGTTTACTAATTTTACTATATACTTTTGCCAGCCGTCCACATCAGGGCTCTGGACAAAAGGGTATGGCTCTACAAGCACTTGGGTTCGAATCCCGAAAAAGTTTTGTAATCGTCCTTCACCCTCATCTATCACCACACATCGTCTCGAATAGCCTTAGAGCATAATAGAGACGTTAAGCAACAAAACTCATCATGATACACCTTTGGTTTTGTTTGCAACTGTAAAGCACTACTATAATACTATTCCAACATCTTTGGTGAAGCAGAATAACACTATCAACAACCTCGCGTTACCATAATTTATTGCCCAGAAATCGTAAAATTTATTTTTAGACATTCTTTGTAAGTATGTAATGCAAATCGGAAAAAGAGTGTATAATGCGTTACAATGCAAATTATTTTATGTTTGAGGATAGACTGTTGCCTGGAATTAACAATGTCAAGAGCAGACTACGGTCATGGTGAAGGTTGAAAAACTAAGGTAGGATTGTACTTGGTCTGTCTTGAATGTACATACCACTAGTGGTGTAATGTATGCCTTAAGTCAGGATAATATGAGTTTGGACCCTATTAAGAAATATTATTCAAATAAACAATCACAGATACGGGAGCTTTCCTCCCTAATTATAAATATTCGTGAATCTTTCTTTCTTAATCAGTTTTTTAAGAGAATATTTCAGAGAATAGATCAGTTCAGTTCAGTTTATTGAGCAGTTTTTTCATGGAATCCATTTTCGTTATATTATTAATTTATATTGAATACATAAATATTAAATAAATATATTATAACTTATATTTAACTTTACAAATGTGTTGTAAGTGTAGACAAAATATTTAAATACGGTTTAGTGACGAAGCAACCAAATATTTCTTTTATACAACGATGGAAGTGAATATAGCAATATAAAACTACAATCAACACAATCAGAATAATTACAAACTATAAACATTCGTTAATAAATTCCTTTATATTGTCAAAATTTTAGGGATTTCATACGCCCCTCTTCAAGTGTTTCAATTGGTATTTTTGGGAATTGGGATTCATTGTTGTGGTGAGAATGTCCGAGGTCTGTTAAACAGAATCCAATCTATGAATTAGCATTAACGTCCGAAGAAAACTTTGGAAAATCTTTCTGCCAGGAATGCCGGGCCGGGAGCGGGTACGCTTGTGCTACATATTATGTCTGTGAATATTGGCGTACTTCTAGGTGGTAATCAGCCCTTGACTGCTAACTACAGAACTACGCTCGCGGGCCTTCAAAGTCCAACTCGCTGCCTTCCCGTGGTTTGGCCTGTGAGTAGGGGAGTAGTGCATTCCCCAAAACTAAGGGCGAGCTCTGGCCGGTTGGGGTGCGTGTTGCAGAGAGAGCTCTCGCGCAACTTTTATCACACCTTTCTTCATTCACACAGCCTTACTCATATTTATTTTCTTCTTTCACTTTTTCTTCTCCATACTTGCCGGCCCTCTCTGCAACGAGCACTCCTCCGTTCCCACCCAGTTTAACCCATCCTATCCAACATCCTCACTCCTTCCCATTAACCCCCCGCATCTTCCCTTACGTTCCTCCCTTTAGAGGGAAGAAAATATGTTGGTAATCCACAATTATGGAAAAAGAAAATTTGGAAGATTCCAATACACTTGACATGGGCACTGATAACTCTACTGTTGAGTGCCCTAAAACAACATTAACTAACTAGCTAACTAACTTCGCTCACTCTCTCGTGTTGAAACTACGCTCACTCTCTCTGTTGACGCAGACGGACCCGGACACTTCCTGTGTTTCACCTCTCACGTGTTTACATAAACACTTAGACTCTGATAGCGAAATAATTCAACTGATAAAATATACCCACATCAAAATACGTAATTTTGTCACATAAATTTCTCAATCCTTATGTAATTGTCGTAACAGCTGGAGAGTTTGACCCTAGATTAAATCACATTTTGAATATGAATCTGTGTATTTCTTTTATGTTCTCCGCTAAGCTTGGGAGTTAGGTTTGCGATTTCTTTGCTCTTCTCTGCAACTTGTTTGACCCGTGTTTTAAGAGTTATCGTAGGTGATGAAACAGCTGGACTCGCCACAGCCTATACTACCCATCTAGCTCGGCATGGTTCCCTCCTGTCTGTTGCCATGGAAACCTCGGCCACTAGAGTACCTGTTGCCAGGTGTGTATTAGAACTAGAAGCTTCGGGGTGGAGCGGATCATTACATTATTTATTTTAAATAATAACCTTTCCATTTCTAAAAAAATAATTTACGAAAGAGAACAGTAAATAAAACTTAGACTATACATAAATGAACTCAATTTAATAAACAGTATTGAACAAATTTGAAAATAATAAAGTTACTGCAACAATGTATAATCAAACAATATCATATTTAAAACGTGTATAAAGCGGGCGTTACACTAAGAAGTTCAAAAAGTGAAAAGAAAAAATTTCAACTATGTTTATTAATGACGAAGCATGAAGTAAAAATGTTTTATTATTTTATTTTTTCCTTTTGATGTTTTCTTCTATCTAACTGAACAGCTATTGTATTTTTCAATACTATTTCCTATTTCAAACTCAAAACAGCGCCGCATTAGTCAGTTACAGAGCAAATACAGTTAGCTCTTGAAGGGGATTTTAATTTTTACATTTAACTTTCCACTTTTCAAAAGTCAAACTCTGCTTAAGGAATCGTTGAAAATGAGTGTCCAAGGGCGGTCACAATATTTTTAATTTCTTGTGGGAAACCTGCCCAGGGTGCAATGCATGCCCCTCTGTGAGGGGGATGTCTGAGGTAAACTCTTGCATTCGACTTCCCGACTGAAGGAAACCTCGGAAACACTTTCAGTTGGGATTGCTGGTGAAGGGATCTGAATCCGGGTCTCCCGAATCAATATCTCGCTCTTCACGCTCGAGCCAACACTGTCGGCGTAGATTTAACCATCTCTGTTCATTCCAGAACAACACAACAAAACGTTTATTTTTATTTTAGGCCGCTTCGCGAACTCTTTTTCCAGTCGCGTTGATGGATGAGCTTTAATGGTTTATTATTTTTGTTCGTTTCTCTAAAAGAACGATTTCTATGAGAAATATTTCTTCGATTGTCCCTAAAATCATATCATATCTAAATTCCTTGATTTCGAACGTTCTCATAAAGTTTCATCAAGATCGGGGTGACCGGTCGCGGGCCAAATATCGCGAAAATATCGCAATAAAAATCGCGAAAATGTCGCAATAAAAATCGAAAAAAAACGTAAAAGTTCAATATTCATGAGAAATATTTTTTCGCTTGTACCCAAAAACTTGGCAGATCTAAGTTCAGAGATTTCGAAGATCCTATGAAAATTTCATCAAGATCACATTATGCAGTTTGCCCGGTATAGAGAACGAACAAACAGACAAACAAAAAACTAAAAACTAAAACACCTGAGCTATTTTTCTCAGGGTAAGTGAAATTAAAGTCTTCATCCAATCAAGAATTGCTCGCGGTTTTGGCAAATCTCTTTACATTGATCAACATGGTGTATTCATTCACAAACAAGAACCGCCGCTTTGTGAACGCGCTTCCCGTATCAGTTCGATTGAACTATTACGAAGACGAAGCCTTCCTGCAAATTTTACGTCTGTTATCAGTGAAGTGCGTGTGAAAATAAAAAAAGACAAATGAATACGTCACCTGAGCCGAGAGTTGAGCAAACATAGCCCACCGAAAACAAGAGAAGAATACGCGAAGCAGAATTACGTTTCGAACCGTGTGCAAATACCGGTGGTGGCCAAGGTGAAGGTTGACGTTTGAGTGCTAGCTAATATGAAGAACCAATTCACACCATACGGATAATGAAATAAGGTTCGATGTAAAGAAAGAGGAGAACACGGAATAATTAAGTTTGAACTTGGATTCGCCTCAAATTGTTTATCTTTTTTTTTCTTTTTTATCGTTAGACCAACAGTACTATTTATAACTCCACGGTTAGACTAACTGCAAAACTGCGTAGTGCCTTGTACCAAATTGTTTAGATTATGAGAGACAAAATAACCATTTCAATTGTACAAAAATATCTTCTTATACTGTTGTTTTGTTTTAAACTCATTGTTGTATGTTGTTTTTATACAAATTCATAAAACAATGAATTATTTTAAATGATGCTGACTAAGGATATACCCAAAATTATTTTTAACTAATTTTCGACCAAAAGTGCAGTACGTGGTTTTCCAGTTAGTCCGCATGTAGTGGGAATTACCTGAGGAGCCAGTGGCGGAACTTCGTTTCATGGGCCCGCCCGCAAAATTTCTATGCCCCCCCCCCCCCCCCCCCCCAACAGATACACATATACATAGGATCAGTGTTGTATTCAGGCAAAATCAGTTTTGAGAGTGCGTTTGGTGCGTTTAAGAAAAAAGTTGTAAGCTGAATGCAATGCCAAAATAATGTTGTTTTTGTGTGTTGTTGTGTTGTGGACGCTAAAAGTTCCTAAACATCCGCTAGATTTCACCTTCAAACCGCTAGATTCACAAAACTGTCATTTTAGCAACGAAAACAAATACAATATTTTCCAAACAGGGTGAAATACTGTTTTTTTCACTAAGATTTTTTTTTAACGGGGCCCCTAAACGGGCCTGGGTCCGCCGGCAATTGCGGGCCCTGCGGGTGCCTAGTTCCGCCACTGTGAGCCCTTCCCGCCCTAATAACGCTACTACAAATGACACTTTGGGCGTTTATCCAAGGGCTGTTTGAGGGGATTGAATCCCCATCATTCGCCTAGAAAACATTCAGTCAGGATTGTCGGTGACGGGGATCGATCCGAACCTCCGGTTAACGAGCGCCCCACAGATAATTTATATTGTGTCCCAATGTTCATACCATCAACACCAGAGGCTATATATTTCAATATGAAGAGAAGAGAAGATCTTTTGATTTGAGGATCCGTCCTCATACACATATCGCTTTAGATTCTTCTATCGAGTAGTACTTACTATTATGCAACTACGCTATATTTACTTTACTTTACTTTACTCTTTGTCCGGGGATCGAACCTGGGCTCAGATCTAATCCGGAGAGTTACGAGATTATAGCCTTGTGGTTTAGACGTCCGCCAGGCAAGCGGGGGACCCGGGTTCGATCCCCAATCAAGATGTATTTTTTAACAAGAAGGGAGATTGTATTGTTTATTCATTTTTCCTATTCCTTTTTTTAGCATTTCATAAAACATTAATAATGACGTAGTTAGACATTCGAGCTTTAATATTTGTCAGTACAATCAGGATTTTCGGTGTCTGTATTGGACAACCTCTAATAATCTACCCCTACATTCTTTATTCTCCCCTCCCAACTGACCATCTGACCCTGACTCAAGTCCAAGATAAATAATGTCCAACTAAAGATATTAAACAATTTGTCTTCAATTATAAACGGAATGTATTTCATAACATTATAAATTCTTTCAAGTCTGCTGAAGACCGCATATTTGTCACCGAACGAAGGGTTAATATATATGGAGGGCGACACGTGTGTTTACATGGCACGGCCGTGGTAATTTGTTTCGTGTTATCTGCGATCTGTGCGTCTTGTAAGTTGTAATGCTGGGCTGGCTACAAGTCAGCGGACATGCGGACTACATCAAACACACATTTCTTGCTCTGATACGATCAGCGTACAGGCATCATCGCTGTGCAGGGATAAGAAGCTTCCTACTCCTGCTGTACGTAGGACACTTGCCCCTCTTCTCTTGCTTATAGGTGTAGGATCAGTGGTCGTATTGGATTTCTTTCTCTGAGAGGATGTATTAAATTGCAAATATATCACCCCCGCCCCCATCAATGACTCCCCCGTACAATTCTCTCTGGAGGCAACTATAGTTTATAGTTTCCGTGGCCAGGCGCGTAGGAACTCTAGTGGGGGGGGGGACGGAACGGAAAAACTTACTGCTGAGTTTTTAGGAAAAGGGACTTAGCATGAGGGTCCAACTACAGCGCCGCAGTCGAAAATTTTGAAAATCGTTTTTTTAGTGTGTTTGGTGCATTCTAGAAAAAATAAGTGATCTGAATACCAAACGAATGTATTTTTGTACAGTTAAAACTAGAAAGCTTTAAAAAAAGAATTAAAATAGTGACGAGATAGACCACGTTACAACCACTGAATATGCATATCATTACGATCGCGATCACGTCCAACAATAATGGGATATTCGAAATTATTGGTCATTACGCTTCAATACGGGAGTGAAAGGTAAGGGAAAGGGAAATGGAGATTATACACTGCATTCTGAAGTGAAGGGTTGCGAACGGCAAAAAGTTTGGGGGGGTTCCCCCATTCCCCCCACCCCCACCCCCACCTCCTCACCCCCACCCTCCTTCCTACGCGCCTATAACTGTGGCTTTAAAGGGGTATTTAACCGCTAAACTCAAAAAATATATTTCATTCAGGCTACCTAGTAATTAATTTAGCAATCAACAGAAAAATTATTGGGGCCACCATGACCTCCCAAAAAATTGTCAAACATGACATTTTTCGAGCTAGGTCCCATCGGCAAAAATCTCCCATAAGAAATAACATGGGGACGATCTTTATGCCCCGTGACCTTGGAGGATTTTGATACAAAAAATATTGGCTATTATTGACGTACTCTACAGCCTTTTCTGTAAATTCCCTATATTTTGTTTTGTAATTTGGGCAAGTAGTTCGGTCAAAATATGTTGATTACCAAAATGGGGTGTGATTTTGGAATGCATATTTTTGCGTGTTTGAGGGTATATTTGGGCACAGTTTCAAGACACGATGTTATAAAGGGGAATTTTAGATTGGTACTATGCTCTAGTATCTATGTGGACCAAAAAAGAAGCAGGTTAAAGCCGATTGAAGAAATTTTCCAAAACACCAATTTTCGCCAATTTCTGGATCAAAAAAATTAAAAAATTCGTGTTAAATCACAGTTACAAGATATAATTTTTTAAACGGTCATTTAAGTGTAGTATTGTGCTATAGATCACGTGGTAATTTTTTTTTTTGTTTTTAGCCCCTTTAACGTGTCATACTGATGTGTTACAGTAGGCTCGAACTAACATTGGTTGTTGGATGTTAGAGGGGTAACCAGGTCTAGCAAGCAGTCGCGAGAGAGAAGCTGCTCTTGTCATGTACCCTACATAACTTTTCCGTCTGTCGCTAAAAACCGAGCGGTCTCCGTTTGATTGACGTGCGTTCTTTTGTTGGCATTGCCCTTCAACAAGGATGATACAGAATGTTCTGGTGCATCTAGAAGCTAGAGGGGCGAGCCCCCCCCCCCCAGAAAGTGTAAATATACATGGATTCGGCACCTCCAACAAATTAGTGAAGACTGGCACAAGCATGTTACAATACTCTCCGCGTCAATCCCGGTTTCCAAATATTATTTATTTGTATTGATAAGTGTGGAATGTATCGATATTGGAACTTCTTCAGCAGACAAATTCGAAAAATTACTTCTGACAGTTGTAAATATACCTCTTGCAATTTTAAATCTAATACAAATACGTCTATTGATTTGAGTATTTCCTGATCATGTTGTAGCCTTGCTGATTCAAGTTCAATCTCAGTGGTATGGTGTGTCTGATAGCGCTTCTTACTTGAGATATACATGGTTTGATATCACATCCACGCTTTAGAACCGGCATCGTGGTTATTATTACGCAACACTATTGTCTAGAATCGCAGTGGATTAGGAAACGAGTCATAAATTATTTTCACAATATTATCTAGAAAGCTCTGCTGATAGTAGGTTGGTAATTTGCCACACTGAAATCAACCATTGGGTTGGCCTGCCACTGGTATCTTCTGGTTTCTTAGTTGATGAATGGTTTACAATTCCTCTGTATCTAATCCAGTTGTGATAGCCCACGTTACATTATATGTGGTGATAGGGTCCATCACCATCCTGCTTCTCAGCTGTGTCACAAAAACTGGGTGTCTACAAGACTGGAAAACCTGGAAAAGTCAGGGAATTTAATAAATCTGGAAAATCAGGGATTTTTTTTCCTGGAATTTTACTAGAAATATAAAAAGATCAATATTTTAGTAATTTTAATGCCTATTTGTTGCTGAAAATAGAAATTCTCAAATAAAAAAACAATTTTAAAATTATTTTGCTTGTCTGGTGTTTAAAATTCCCGGCGAAATCGACATTGAATTTATAAACAATTTTTCCTCCATTATAATGTGCGGTAAAAACAAACTTGCAGCCTGGAAAAGTATAATTTTCCATCTGGTAAACCTGGAAAAGTCAGGGAATTCTGTAATGGAAAATTTGTAGACACCCTGAAAAAATCTGAACTGTGTGAACAAAGTAGTTACTTATGGTTATGATAAAACACAGGTTGTCTCAAGCCTTCCCCTTCTCATCTCCAGTGGTGATCGCACGAGCTGGGCTACATTTCCTTCCCACAGGCAGCGACCTCTAGGTCTGACAACATTACAAACGCTGACGTCCCCTCGATTTATGGCATCGCGATAACTGGTATGAAAATGTCGTCCTGTTTTTTGTTTTGTTGGCCACCTGCGGCCGGTCAGTGTCAAGGTTACCACCTGGCCAGCACGTGATCAGGTCGCCCATTCATGACACTCGGGGTGGTGACTAATGGCGGCTACACCTGACGTTCAGTCGTTTATCTTCGGCAGCTCGTGCGTCATAGGAAGCTGCAAAAAATTATGGTTTAAAATGAAATTTTTTATGAATTTACTTTAGCACCAAAGAATACACAAAATTCGTTGTGGAGAGTTATCTGAAAATTATGTATATTATACTAATGTACAGTCTATTATATTTGTTCTTACTTAAAAATTGCGTTAATATAATTGGCTATCGATAATTATTATTATTTTCTGGTTTTGAAATCACTTGGTAAAAATCTTCCACTCGCAGAAGTTCTGATTGACTGGAAGTTTTAATTGAAAAATATGCAATGGTCATTTCATGTTACTTTTTTCAAGTCACTGTTATACCCAATCAACCTTGTAAATGCCCATTTTATTTACAAATGAACTGGGTTCCCGAACCCGTCTCTCGTCAAGCCTTTTGTGCATTGCTGCGAAACTCACCCCCTGTTTCAATTCTGCTAAATAATGGCGTAAAAGCGTTGTATCCTCTGGAATTATATTTATTCTACTTTTAAGGGTAAATATACCCGGCAATGTATAATAAGCAAAAGTAAATGTTACTTATTGCACTCAAACTAACTCCATTTTATTCCACATAAATTACTAGTGGTGCTCGTATAAACAAAACTATTGGAAACTATACAATTTACAAAATGTAATTTCTCGTGGGAAAGGGGGGAGGGGGTAATTTCCAAGGATACAGAACATACCAAACAAACAAACATTGTAATCTCTTGGTGAGTGGTGATTGGTTCAAGCTAGCACGTGCACCGAAATCGGGGACCAGGTGTCTAATTAGGCATTTTGAAGTTTAGACAATTGTGAAGGGATGTACGAGGGCTGTTCAAGTGGACTCAAACCCTTGCATTCGTATTAACGACTGAGGAAAAGCTCGGGGAAAACTTTCTGTTAGGATTGCCGGTGTTGGGATTTGATCCCGTGATCTCCCGAGTAAAGAGACTCGCCTACACAGTCGATTGCGATTCATTAAAAATAACTCTCCTGTTGAAGTAACGTCCGTATTTGTATTCTGCACGCTCGCTTCTCTACCGCTTCACTTCAGAAGAATAACATTACTCACATTACTTAATTCCCTATGCACGAGCGACCTCACGCCGCCCGTGTCTTACGATAAACATTTAATTATTAAATGTGGGGATCGCAACAAACTAACAGAGACCAACGCACCATTCACATCTACTTGATGCATCCGAAACACTTTGCATGCAGCAAAGTAACTAGCCAGACGATCATTACGTAAATCAGTCAGAATTATTAAAAAAACTTGCCCAAAACGAGTCGAGTATATAGGCCTAGTTATTTATTGGGTTTGGGTTTGAAAATGTAAAAAGTTGTATTTGTACTATGTTTTGAACTATTTTTAGCTATTATTCATTCTAAAGAATATGTCAATGAAGATACGACCAATAAGTTGAGTCGGTATTTCTTTAAAAAAATGTTTATTGTATTGCACGCGTTGATAAGCGAGCACGTGCTATAGCTAGATAATAACAACTAGGAAACGCTCAGTTGGACGCGTTGATAAGCGAGCACGTGCTATAGCTAGACCCACATTGCACATTTTTTTAAATTTTAAAATTTGTGACGTTCGCTGTCCACAGGGCCATGTTTCCAATATTATTTATTATTGCCAGGGTATTTGGGTAAACCCGTGTGTAAACCTTTACTTTGTGGTTAAAATCCCCCGCCATCTAGAGGACCTTGACTCCTTGGGAAAACTATTTAAACTCTTTGGTGACAAATAATAGACTGCTTCCTCGAAAGTATTTTGATTACTTCTAGGTGGCAGTGCATTAGAAACTTCGCGCGTCTTTTCGTTGCCATGGCAACGTTACTTTTGTTATAATGTAATTTCCATTTACACTACTTATCGGATCAAAATAAAATTAACATATTCGTGACCGGACGGACATTCTAAATGATTTGGCCACCTCAGATTTTGTCGCCGTTTAGTTTGAAAAAAAACTTTCGATTAACTTTAATGTAACTTTTTAACTTTTTGAACGATTTTGCCACAAAACTAATGGCATTCAATCGAGAACAAAGCTTGCGGATGGTCAAAATTTCAAATCGATCCGAGCCTCCGTTCGAACGTTATGGCGAGACATACAAAAAAAAAAAAAAAAAAACAGTGACAATTTTTTCCGGCAGAGTCAAATGGAAACGCTCGCTTCGCTCGCTTAATAATCAGTCTCTGGTTGGTTTGCATTGGAAGCTTGGTGTCGTCAGGTCAGCTTTAAAATAAAATTCCCCCTTTGAAAATCAGTAAATATGAACTGCTTCCAACCAATGCTCCAATGCTCTTATCTTAGGAATTAGTAAACGGTGACTTATTTAGAGCCGTCCTAGCAACGAGGCACTAATAGATTCAAAGTTGTTCCGAATCGGCCTTGTTGATTCTGGCGTTGATCCGCGGGTGTTCGCACTGTCCATACCACTGATTGCTATATTTCCTATTAAAAAATATCGATCTTTGGTTGGTTATCGCTCACTCGTCGATTGCGTCGGGGCCGCTTTGGTTTAATGTCCCCCACTGAAAATCAGTTTCAGTTATGACTTTGAGTGGGTAGACTCTAACTAAATACGAATTTATTCATTTATTTAACGTTTGTTTTTTGTTTGTTTGAATACTAGATGGTTATTCATCCAACTCTTCCCCCCAGACAGTGTGTGAAACAGAGTACATTGACACTGCCCCTCCCCCCCCCCCCCCACCAGACAAACATTACACCGTAGTAAACCAACATACACTCTACCCTGGGTGACAGGACAATCGACGCTCTCATGTTGTGTTGATTCTTGGGGCTACCTTGCACCTTGCAGCCTCCAGTGACTGTATACTGCACTGCCTCCTTAAGCCACGAGCAACATCTAGGAGGCAGTGGTATGTCAGCCCGTGTTACGATAGCGAAACACACGCACACTTACACAACTGGACACTCGTGGCAAGAGTTATTCGCCACTTTAGAGCGGTTTCAATGGTTTCAGTTTGTGGTTGTTTCTTGGTCAGCTGATTTTATGGCGAGTTACCGAACATTCATCTTCTTGTAGGGGTCGGGCTGTGATTTAAAGTCACATGGATTTGTTTCCAGTTGTTTCTTTTTCCACCAGACGATCAATTATTTGTTGCCAATATAGGTCTTACATAGTATATACAAACACAAATTAGTTACTTACGTTTAATTCGGTGTTAACTTTTGGAAGTAATATTGTGTTAACACTGGACGCTTCTTCCATAAGACGGAAAAACGAAAAAGCATTTCCTGCTTCCAAGACGTATTTCACATATCTGTGAATCTTAATAGTTGTTGGTTTTTGTAAATTTCAAAGAATACATTAACGATGACGAACCAAAAAATATAATAAAATACAATCTGAAGTATATTGAGCTAAATATATTGTTAAATGTATGGTTGAACGGTTTCTTTCAACATTATGAAGGAACACAGATATGTCCAATTATGATACATGTGATGTGTTTGTTTCTGAATGGAGAACTACGTTTAAAGCTTAAAATGTAGCAATAATGTTTTTTGAACTTTATGGTAAACCGAAAGGTTCTGAAACATTGCGTGACTCGATGCACTTCTGATATCGGCTCAACATGATCATTATCTTGTCAACCAATTACTTTATCCTAAATTAATTGAGACATTTGAAAGTGATTTCAAAAGAATATCGTAAGAGAGCAATTATTATGTAAAATATAGACGTTCGTTATAAAATCAAAACTGTATAAGTGATATTATTCATATGTGAGCCAAAATAAGTGAAAGGTTTTTCTAAAAATTAATTATGAATGGCATTTCAGATTTAATTGTCAGCAATCTCCCTTCTCAATTTATGGTAAATGTTTCTAGATATTTCATATGAAGCGTATCACGTGACAAAGAAGTTAAAATTAAATAGTATTTGTCGTTCTTCGTGTAAAACCGGCACGTGGGCAACATGCCACTGTGTTGGTGTGCACTTGCTACTCCAGGTTATTCATTTACTATCATACTTATATATAAAAAAAAACTGATTAACAATTCCGAGGACTAAGATTCTTCAAGTGTAAACAAAATAATAAAGTTAACACGAAAAACAAATCAATAATGTGCAACAATAATTACAATGTTAATTATTATTACATAATTATTTCAAATGTACATTTAAAATTTGAAATTATTTAATCAAACGGGAACTAACTAAATTAAAATGAGTCAAAAGGCAACACACTTTAAAAACAACAAAAATAATTAATATAAGGAAGTGTTAGTGATGTGAGGAAGAAAAGAGATTCGCTTAATAGAAAAATATGATTTGGTCAACGATGCCACTCAAAGTTTCTAGGTATGACTTTTGTCTGGGAAAAAATAGGAGACTTCAATCAGGATTGCCGGGGCCTGGTCTCGACTCGACGACCCCCTAAATGAGCTACCTCGATTTGGGGTGTGAGGCTTTCATGTTTATTAAAAATAAAAACTCATAATTTAAAAAAATTAAATCAACTTTTTGATTGTAATCTGATTTTTTTTATTTTTCGATGAACATGTAAATTTTATTGATCACAATCATATTTTAAATCAATTGAATAATATAAGCACTACTCTGATTTATTCACGTTATTTCTCATATGTCCTATTAAAAATATCGATCTTTGGTTGGTTATCGCTCACTCGTCGATTGCGTCGGGGCCTGCAGGGTTGGCTTGGTCGCTTTGATTTAAAGTCCCTCACTGAAAATCAGTTGTATAACTGAGTGGATAGACTCTAAATAAAATTTATTTATTTATTTTATTTAAGTTCATGTATGTTATGGCGTGGATGTAAAAGAACTCGGGTTCGATCCCCGCATCTAACGTGGTTGATCCTCATCCATCCTACACGATCTATCGTATGTTCACACGCACCTCATCCAATCACTGCCCGATCCTTGTTTGTTTAGCAACGATCATGTGTAAGTGAAAATCTCCGTCACGATTCACTTGTCAATTTAGCAAATAAATAAGATTCATGCCAAATAAATTATTCTTGCACAATACCAACCTCTACTGGAATATTGCGCGATTGAATCTTACGTTACAGTACTAATACATTTCTTGCAGACTAATTGGTTTTTTGTTCGTTTAAGTGTCAAACACGTAACCTATCGTCACGAAATTTTGCGTTTTACTCACTAAACGCAATTATATTTTCTTTAGTTAAATTGATGTCTTAGTCAAGTATTTTCAAAGAAAACTTATTAAGCCATTACGCCAATGCCTCAAGATTGTATCCTGTTGGTGTTGGGTGAATCACATACGAGTCCCTCCCAGCAGGTCCATCCTGACTGACACTAGTCGCATCCTGGACATTATTATATGTAATTATAAAACCGCAGACGTGATGGCTCGACACCGAGATTTCAAGCATCCTATTCAGATTATTCATATTTTAGAGATGAGTATTGAGAATGATCTGCGTAGTCCAAGCTTATTTCCTCTGGCTATCTTCGTGTCTTCAGCATCTGCAATATTCACATTGTTTGTGTATAAATTTAATTTATTTTCAAGTTTACACAATACTGTTTGTTGTGTTTATTTGAGTTTGTAAAGTTTAGGTCTAGTGACGGGAGTAGCAAGATTTGTGTTTATATATATTTTGTATTTTCACTAGTTGTTTTTCTAAGGTGTGTTTAAGTTACTTCCCGAGAACTCTAGGTCAATAGATAACAACATTTAGTGTCAATGAAACTTTATCAAGAAATAAAAGCATTTATATTGAGGTTGTTCCCGTAAACCATTAAACAACCATCTGATTTGTTGGAACTTGGCACAGTTGTCAACCATGTTATTATTATAATGCCAGTCAATAACTAAAATATTTTTTTTGGAATAAAAATTAAACCTGAAGTATTATTTCCTTTAATCGTACTGTTTATATCTAAAATAATATTTACAAAAAAAAATACCTGTTGTGACCGTCTTCAGGTGACTTACTAGGTTGTTAGGGTAGTTGGGAAATGAATGTTCGTGGTCTGTTTTAAGAAGACTATCGAACGAAGAAAACTTAGAAAAACTTCATTCGGGATTGCTGGCGGCGGGATTCCTTCCGAATCAGAGCTACCACTGTCGGTAGATTAAGTTAGTTATATAGATAGAGAGTAGATAAAGCGAGCTTTACTATCAAGCCACCCAACCCGACAAACATCTAATTATAAACTTATGTTTGTGACTAGCTGCTAGTTGGAGAGCTCAACGCAAGGGTAATGCTGAAAGTGTCATCAGCCAAGTCAGCTATGTTCTTGTTACTGTGTTGTTGTGGTTGTGGTTGTAGCGTCAAGGCTTGTTATACTACAACTGTGAGGACGTTTGCGGTGTCTATCAAATTATATAGTATTCTAGCAAAGCACTTGGCATAATGATCGTTGTCTATATGGTCGTTCTGTTGCACATCGCTGTGGCATAAACCATAAAACAAATTATTATTTTTAAAAGTAAGTAACATTGTCATGTCACGAAAGCGTACTTCAACATATAACATAATATATAATAATATATATTATTATTTTTAATTATGTTATCATGTGTATTTAATGGTATTTATTGGCGCCAGTAACGTCTTCATCCTATAGTTAATTGCCATGAGATGTTACGAAACATTCAAGAACCCTATGATTTGTTTTCGTCATTAACTCATTATTGTCATCATCGTAATGACCACTGTTACGAAAAGTGATTGGGACAGATAATAGGCGGGTTCAAATCTCGTTATCATTCTACTATTAATTAGTGAAAAGTATTAATTATTATTGCGCTAGCTAATTCTTGATCACTCAGTAGTCTGTTCACTCGTGACTTATCTTTCTGAAATATCCGCAGATAGAAGATATCTAACAGATACTATTCTCCTGTAGACGCAACCTTGTGTAGACTGTTCCTTATCTGCAGCTAAGACCTTGTTACACATTTGTATTTGTAGCCGAAGGAAAGTCGAATTGAATCTTTTTTATTTGTGATTTCGAAACTATGGCGACTGACACTGACAGACCACCAAATTTCGTTGCCGAGGAGATAATCAGTTGAAATGAATTGTGAAGTTATAAGTGACAAAAAAATTGGTTGCAAATAAGATGCAATGCAATTGCAATCTGATAAAAGTTGAATGGAGTGGTTGTTATTTTAGCTCGGTATGTTGGTTAGGTCATGGAAAGCGAGTGGGAATAGAGACTGTCTTAAACGAGAGTAGAAGTTTGTGACAGAAGAGAGGAAAAAAATAGTTGAAAGACAGAGAAAGAAGACAATTTCAGAATATTTTAAAATGTAAAAAGAGTCGTGATAGTGCGTGGCAAGAATCTAGAAGTGGGCGGGAAGAGAGGAGTGAAACACATTGCAGAGAGTCAGGATCAAGATGATAGAGAATGAAGGCTGACCCTGAGAAGTTGAGTCATTGACAGTTGGGCCGAGTGCGTGTATACCCTGTGGAAGGGTGGGCAACCGCAAATCAACCGGACATTTGGAATTAAGCTATAAGTTATAATTATTATTATATCGGGGGGACGTAACTTCAAATCTTACTGACCACAAGAATTTTCAACTGCCTCAACTCATATTTCACGGTTTTTTGTTAGTGTGGCAAAAAAACTTGTTTTGTTTTTTTATAAGAAATGTCATCTTAACGTTGAAGCCCAGATAAGTAATTACAGTTAATTAGTTGTTTATGGTTAGAGAGCTGCTGGGAAAGTACCAGAAGCTCGTGCAGATTCTGTCACTCAATCTTCCTCCTCGCCGCCTTCTAATCAGAGTCAGTGTCAGCTGCCATCCACCGCCAGCTCGACTCGGCCACAAGATGGACGACTCAGGTTCAAGGATGCCGTGAACTTCGCCAGTCTTCGGGGACCCTCGTGGATCAACGAACTGTTTGCACGTGTTTGCTCGCATGCGAGGAGTGTGACATAGACTACGTGCGGTTTCATCTAGAAGGAATGGATGACATTTTGAAAACCGTTGAAAACGACAAATTTGAATTTGAATTTGTTTAGTAACCGACAATAGAACGTTTTTTAAATCACCAGCGCCATCTATATCGAACCCAGAAACGTGGTCGAACACGTTTGATGCCATGTGGTCGGGTGAGTGTACGGCCGACTGCGTGGCTGTGGTGGAGACGCAGACCGCCACACACCTGCCGGGTGAGTGTACGGCGGACTGCGTGGCTGTGGTGGAGACGCAGACTGCCACACACCTGCCGGGTGAGTGTACGGCGGACTGCGGGGCTGTGGTGGAGACGCAGACCGCCACACACCTGCCTGAGCATGTTAAATAAAATTATTATAATGATGATTAACAATGAGCAATGAAAGACATGAAATAACACTGGAAATCATTCTATTGGACAGAACATACATGACTTGTACAATTAAACATATCATAAATATATTTTAAACCCAACATGACAGACATACAAAAATTACAAATACGGGCAGAAAAGAGTTGCAAGTAAGGAAGCTTCTTTTCCTAATGTAGTACGTACCTTTTAATAAATCTACACGATGTCTTTAAAAGTATCACGAATTTGGTCACGAAAATAATAGAACCAATATGTACCTTTCACGTACCCAAAAATAACAATGCTATAAAGTGATTAGAATTCCACACAAATACTTTACCTAATAACGGCAAACAAGCAAAATAAAACAAGTTCATTAACGAATGGAAGCAATTGTAAATGTTTGCCCCGACTGGGGATCGAGCCCAGATCCTCCGGCTTTTTCTGATACCTTGTAGTCAATTTAATTAAGTTAATGTATTTGACCATCGGAATATTCGTTAAGTATATTTATTTTCTTACATCGATATAGGTCGCTCAGCAGTTACTCGTTAAAACATTATAATTCTGGAGATCGGTGGTAGAATTTCATCCACCGGCAATCCTGGATGAAAGTCTTTCCAAGCTTTTCCTAATTTAAATACAAATTGGGTAAATATCCTAATATTCTCTATATTCACCTGAAGAATGTAACCAAAGTGGACGTTGAATATCGAGAACAAAATATCTGCCATCAAATTAGTGTCAAACAAGGAAGATGCATTGAGTTCTTGACCCTATAGCGACTGTCACGTACAAGACACTCTAGTTCTTGGGCAGGTGTATGTTGGACTCCGTGTGTGATGAGTGTGACCCTAGGACTCACATACACGCACACACACACGCACACACACATCGGTGGCTGCCCTTGTTTCTTTGAGGGGGGCGAACATTGCCCACGAAACAAATTGTTTTGGGAACAGTATGTATCCTGGTACAATGAAGGGTCTGGAAGGGATACCCCCTGCTAGCCAGAATTGGGGCTCATAGCACCAGAAATGTTTTATTTCTAACATTGCAAATAGTAATACTTTAATATGGTGGTTTTAGCATGGATCAGAAATAATTCATAAAATTGTAAAGATTATCAGTTGTGTTAAAATTTACAAAATCATGCCCCCGTCACCCCTCTCTGCCCAAAATTATAAGAGGACTGCGTTCCCCCCCGTAGTTACGCCCCGGTCACGACCTCACTACAAGGAGCGTTAAACCCTCGCGAATACCATGATCGGTTTTAATTAATGCACCATTATGTCTTCATGGTGGATTAGATAATTACGCGAGTACTTGAATACCTGGAAGTTGTTACGCCCTCTGCAATCTCATGGATGAGCTATTAATTAATAATTAAGACTGGTAAATTAGCTTCGGAAAACGTTTCAGACCAAATCACGAGCTTTTTCTACACATTTTGCGTACAACAAAACTTTCATTGCGTTAAGTTATCCGAGGCGCATCTATTTGATACATTTCTTCCCTGTATTACTTTGAAAAGATCATTATTGACATTTATTGTAGTATTGTTAAAGTACAATTGCCTGCCAATATGTAATAGCCAAACAAATCAGCAAAGATTTTAAATGGCCCTCGCTCGTCAAAGTCCTTCTCCAAACACGTTAGGATACGCCTGCATGAGAAGATCTTGAAAGTGACAAAGCTTTTTAATTTATCGTGAAATAATTAGTTATCCGCGCTTTGAGTCTTTGACCACATGTTAGGTAATTAAACTCTTTATTTTGTGTCTAAACTTTAAAAACAATTTATTTGATAAAGGCTAGCGGGCCCTTTTTAAGTCACCTCATAACAGGTTTGTCACTTAATCAAAGGCTAATTTAAAAAAAAATCTGAGGGAAATCTGGTATAAGGTGCAATTTATTTGCCTCTATATTCACTAGGTATGTTGTGGTTAGTGACAATGTTGACGGATTCCAGAAGTATCAATCACCTTCACATTCGGATAAACGACTGTGACAGCTCAAAGCTAAATATTTGGCTAACCTGTTGAACTGTGCGTGTAGTCTAGTGCAGCCAGAGTGCACCCAGAGTGCAACCAGAGTGCATCCAGAGTGCATCCAGAGTGCAACCAGAGTGCAGTGTAACAACACGTTTCGGCTTCTACTCTCATCAACCATCAGGGAATAACCCGTTCTTTTAGTACATACCCATCTGGTCAACATCTGCATAGAAACCAACTACTTGCAGGAATGTCACTGATCGTTCACCCACCTGTTTCACCTATGTCGCCTTCTTCGAGTACTATAACTCACGTCTGTGACTGATGAACGTAATCTAAATATCCATTAGGAAGCTTCACAAACGCTTTTTCAGGCGCGTTTTTGGATGAGCGTATTGTTTAAAAAACGAAAAAAGCGTAAAATTGCGATTTTCACAAGAAATAATTATTCGATTACGCTTAAATTTCCCGTGAATATATTTATTCATAAAAATTAAGGTTCTGTAAAAAAATTATAAGAATCGGATAAAGCATGGAGATATTATGTCGAAGAATTTTTTTTTTTTTTTTTTTTTTAAATAGTAAAATTAAAAAAATCGGAAAAAATCGTAAAATTGCGATTTTCATAAGAAATAATTTTTCAATTGCGCTCAAATTTCACACGAATATATTAATTCATAAAATTAAGGTTCTGTGAAAAAAATCATTACATTCGGATAAAGCATGTAGGTGTTTTATAAGTCGAAGACTATTTTTTAAATCGAAAAAAATCGTAAAATTGCGATTTTCATAAGAAATAATTTTTCGATTGCGCTCAAAATCGTGGCAGTTCTAAGATCAGAGATTTCGAAGGTCTCCAGAAAATTTCATCGCAATTGGAGTATCGGTTTAGCCGGAATCGTGCTAACAGACAGACAAAAATACAAAAAGAAAGAAAAAAACAATAAAACATTCCGGATTTTTTTCTCCAGTGTAGTGAAATGAAATCTTCGCTACGCTCATCCAATTAGTCAGGATTGCCGGCGTCTTCCGAATGAAAGTCTGGCGAATAAGCCTTTATTTGAAGATTAGAGAATTTCAGCTCGAAATGTTCTATTTTTACAGTTAAACACTCACTGCTTACTCTTTCAATCACCTGTTCAATAATGCTCGGAAAAAGCCTTGTTTTGAAATTTGAATTGCCTGGGGCTGAAGAAAAGCTACTTTTTACATTTGTCGAAAAACAAATATAGTGGGAAACCTGGTCCGTGTGAAATGCATGCCCCTCCTAAAGTGTGCAACGATGTATATTGTAGTTAGGACAATACAATTGTGAAGGGATGTTCGAGGGCTGGAAAGAGGATTCAATCCCTTGCGCTTGTATTTACGATTGTGGAAAACCTCGGAAAAATCTTCAGTCAGAACGGTCTCGATGGGGTTTGATTTCGGGATCTCCCAAATCAGAGTAAACACCACTAAACGAGCTTACACTGACGGTACATTTGTCGAAGAACTTAATTGATTTCACTATCAAAACTACGAATCAACACCATTTAAATTCTCTAAACAACGTATTTGTAACAAATAACAATCTTAAATAAATTATATAAATAAACATATTTGTTGTATTTAGTTTTTTGTCGGCAGTATGACATAGTCAAGTATCATATTAACACTGCATGGAATCACATTCGACAATCTAACCCTGTAGCCAACTGATTTAGGTCCACAATTAAATCGTAGAGCTATTGAATATTTTATTAAGCCCGGATTAACTTTGGCATTTGTATGACCTGCTTTCCTGATGAAATGTGGCTTACAAGAGGATTTCTAGACAATAAACTTATTCCTCGGAGGTTGTGCTAAACTAGAAATGATTATGTTAATTCAATAGAAGTTAGTTTCGATTGTGGCGGGACGTGGTAAAGGCGACATTGAAGTTTATGTTGTATATTAAATAGCCATCAATTCGTCTGAAGTGCATCCCAAATACATTACATTTTAATCGTGGTTGACATTGAAAGTTTGGCTATCGCTTTCTTCAAAGAAGATATAAATATTCATGGCAGGGTTTTTTGCTCTAGGTTAAATCGTAAACAATACTGTAATAAAGATGTGGTCGATGACAGAACTCAATATTTCACCGTCAACAATGTGTGGAACACACAAGGAGATAACTATTCTCACTAAAGGGAATGTGTTCAACATTATTTTTCAATTTGCTCATTGTTTAATTAAAGTTGTCTTATGTAAGTCTCTATGTAAGAAACTTTCAAACTAAGGACCTACGACTAAAATATTAACAATGATCAAATCGAAAAATAACATAGCTGGAGCAAGCAAGCAAGATACTTTTGTTTTAATTTTCGAAATTAACATTTAAAAAGTGCTCTTATGTTTTACACACAATAAATTAACATAATAGTAATATTTAAACTACCAACAACAAAGATTGTATTCAAAAGACAATAATTTAAAGGGGCTAAAAAAACCAAAAATTATTTTTTACCACGTGATCTATAGCACAATACTACACTTAAATGACCGTTTAAAAATTATATCTTGTAACTGTGATTTAACACGAATTTTTTAATTTTTTTGATCCAGAAATTGGCGAAAATTGGTGTTTTGGAAAATTTCCTAAATCGGCTTTAACCTGCTTCTTTTTTGGTCCACATAGATACTAGAGCATAGTACCAAATAGTACCAATCTAAAATGCCCCTTTATAACACCGTGTCTTGAAACTGTGCCCAAATATACCCTCAAACACGCAAAAATATGCATTCCAAAATCACACCCCATCTTGGTAATCAGCATATTTTGACCGAACTACTTGCCCAAATTACAAAACAAAATATAGAGAATTTACAGAAAAGGCTGTCGAGTACGTCAATAATGGCCAATATGTTTTTGGATCAAAATCCTCCAAGGTCACGGGGCATAAAGATCGTCCCCATGTTATTTCTTATGGGAGATTTTTGCCGATGGGACCTAGCTCGAACAATGTCATGTTTGACAATTTTTTGGGAGGTCATGGTGGCCCCAATAATTTTTCTGTTAATTGCTAAATTCATTACTAGTTAGCCTGAATGAAATATATTTTTTGAGTTTAGCGGTTAAATACCCCTTTAAGTTAAAAAAAATATATTTCGGGGAATTCATTTTCTTTCTCAAACATATTATTAATCAATTATTATTTTATTAATTCATTCGAAATAACGAAAAGTCCAACAATACCTGAAGGAAAGTATGTCACTAGCAAGGGTAGTTTTGTGCGTTTAAGACTGGTTGAACTCGAAGAATCATCAGTTTCAAATGGATCAATCTCTTATTCATACTATTCTAGAGATCTCAAGAAATATTTACATTTTTATGCAAAACAAACAATTATTTAAATTAGAAACAATCGTCATAT
Organism: Sweltsa coloradensis; assembly: GCA_024449915.1. Classification (NCBI taxonomy): domain Eukaryota; kingdom Metazoa; phylum Arthropoda; class Insecta; order Plecoptera; family Chloroperlidae; genus Sweltsa; species Sweltsa coloradensis. The sequence continues at coordinate 28,443 of JAMZAV010000618.1, forward strand.
TCCATAAATCATGTCGTCTTATAACTAAGTGCTTCCGAATATGATTTAATAGATGAATTGGTCATGGCTTTCGCTCGAACATAATTCATATTTTAATATGGCAGCCCTTTAAGCATAATCTAAACAAAATACCACCGTGTTTTTATTTATAGTTTTACAATAGCCTTTCTGGATATAAAAGTGACGACCTTCAAATACTTTAATACCCCAACCTAAAAGACATTGAAATACAATAAACTTGTTACACTTGAACTAATCATGTCGCCAGGAATGTCAAGTGACATTTCGATAAACAATCGATTAGAAGACGGGTTCGACTCTTGACACGCGTGACGCGATCAATTGAAAAGTGACCTCCAGTGACCTGTGAGAATGTCACGGTGGTCCGAGTAAGACTATATCTATAGTAAGCGGCTAATGTATTCGTACAGGTCACTAGGAACGGATCGCGCTTTCCGTTTTATGTCGTGAAGGCGAAAATCGAAAGTGAGTTGGGTGAAAAATTCTTTTGGGCTGCCTTGACATTTTGGTTTACAGATGCATAGCGTAGCTGTGACTCAAATCTTCAGACCTTGCTTTACATAGATTTTAGAGTTTTAAACCCGGTTATGTAGGGTATCAGAGTTGTTTCGTGCATTTTGCATTTTTTGGGTCACTTACCAAAAAAAACGCATTGTATTTATTTTGACACAGCTGAGAAAACGAAAAAAGTCAATTCAGTCCATCACTTATTTTGATGAGTTCAAGGATTTGCCAAAAAAATCAAATCAGTATTTTTTAACCCTTTATAGGGCATAATGTTGGAACCCAAAATTTTTCTTTCTATTATAACAATTTAAAATTTGTGATTTTTTTACAAGAATTTTAGTATTTGTTTTGATTTATTTCCTTGATCTTTTAGGAAAAAATGCTGATTTTGAATTCCGAATTGGTAACAAAGTTGAAAAAAAATCCCAAATTTGAGTATGTTTTAAAAAAATTAGATTTTTTTGCAATTTTTCATATTTTTTTGCAATTTTTTGCATGTTCAAATTAAATCTACTTCAGGCAAACAAAATATCCGGGACATCCCGGAAATTTGTGTATTTTTGTGTTTTTATACAAAAAAGGAGGTATTCAATTTTTGATCAATTAACAAAAATTGTTCTATAATCATTCGAATTTAATAAGGAAAAATGCTACCAATTCAGAACAAAATAAAGCAGCTGTTTGACTTTTTTAAGTGTTGATTTTGAAAGGTGGTGGTGAATATGGAAACCACTGCTCTATAAAAGGTTTTAAGAGCGTGAATTTGTAAACATTGTGTTTACTTGCCCAGGAACAACACTGTCTGTCTATTTAGGCGACTTATTTGGTTTGTGTGTTGAAGAGTATTTAGGATAAAATGCGTAAAGACTATTGATTTCATAATTTGATTAAATATGTAACTAATAACAATATATTTCGAAATACATTTTTTAGTTGGGTATGTGGGTGTTTCCACTTGGTAAATACAATACACTACAATCGTTTCACACAATCGAATCAGTACCGCAAAAGAGTGAAACTTTTAAAATTTGTTTCAGAATTATCCTATTCAAGAAACTGATTTTAAAAAAAAATTCTGCTGACTGTGGAACATCACAATGTATACAACTATGGTGGTTTTCCGGATGATGTTCCGAAACCCAATTAATATTTCTTTAAATCTTCAAAGTCCCGTGTCCTGGCACGGATCCACCGCGGTCGGAAACACCGCCGGTTTTTCTGGTGCATCTCTGGTGTAACCGGTTGACCAGCACTCCACAGCTTCAGCCCCTTGTGATACAGTAGTAGTTGCTAGGCTGGACGTGTCTTGTCTGGCCGGGTTCACAGAGGTAGTACATACCGGACTAACTGCTTTAAGATGGCTTTTTAGTGTTGGCCAAAATTTACTATTGTTTATAATTTATAAAAAAAAAAGCTAAAACAATTTGAAATTGAACGATACAACTTAAAATTATTTCTCAATTTCATTAATCGTAGGTGTAATTGATTTTATGTAAATCAATCCAGAAATTAAAATACCCCGCTGAGATGGATATTTTAATTTCTGGACTGATTTACATAAATACATACAATTAGTTTATAATTTTTTTTTTGAGATTCTTATTGGACAGTTTCTTTGCATACTTTCCTTTGAGGGTCAAAATTGTCCAATGTTACTACATGTTTCAGTTTTCAGAATCTAACTACTCTTTTATAAAAGTAGATGTCTTTATATAAATGTATAATAAAATTGATTGTCAGGGCTTGTGCGTGTTTTTAAGTTGAAAAATAAATACATTCTTATGGGTATTTAAAACGTGATTATTGTTAACCTAACCATTGCACATTGTAGGTGACACAATAGTATCGGAAAAAAGGGTCGGCGTGATGGGACATAACTCTTACATTCGCCATTGGGAAAGGCTCTCAGTAAGGATAGTCAGGGCCGGGAATTAACCACCAACCTCCGGACTAGAGCGTACGACCATCTCTATCGGCGAGGACAATTTGGGGAAGGATCACCACCAATATTAAAACCACGCGAAATAATCTTATTTTAGTATTATCGTTGAGTGACTATATATTGTAGTGCTATATATTAGTTACTGAACGGTATTATCTCTCAAAACGTAACGCAAAATCGAAAAAGTGGCTAATAGGTCTCACGTAATTCGTCAGAACTATAATATGCTTGAATTTTTTTTCAAATATAATAATCAGTAGCGTTTTAAATTACGGAATACGTTAATTTAATTTAATCCTTAATTAAAATCATTACTAGTTGCAATATTTGGTCACTTTTTAGTCTTATCCCCTCGACTCTGGCCTGGTTACATCGCAGTCCCTGAACCGGACCCCTCAAAGGACTAGAACACACGTACATTCTTCTTTCTTCGGTTATTGAACAACTATTTCCCGAATCCACCCTTACTCTTGGCAATCCTTACGCACGGTGACCATTCTCAGCCAACTCAGTGTGCGACTTCCTTGTCCCTTGATTCATTTCACAGGACCTATTTATTATCCACTTTTTGATCGATTTTGCGTAACGTTATGCGAAATATTACTAAAATGAGGTTATACTACGTGGTTTTAATATTGGCGTATCCAAAGGAGGGGGGGGGGGGACAAAACCCCTCCTTTTGCAAAATAAAAATGTGAAAGTGTACTTCAACGTTTCAATAGAGAATATAGAATTACTGTTTTATCGCAATACTAAACGCAAGTTACCATCTGACCATTAGAGGATTTTAGTACGTGCAAAGTTCGTTATTGTGATGCTTTAAAACGCACAGATTTTCACCAAAATGAAATTGAAGAGAAAACTTTTAGATTAAAAAATGGATTTTAGTAGATAAAAAGTTGGCGGTGCTTTAAAACGCATAGATTTTCACCAAAATGACCTTGAAGAAGAACAATTTTCTGGGGGCAATCCACATATGAATTAATTGATTGAACTCCCCCCTTTGTGAATTCCTGGATACGCCACTGCGTGGTTTTAATATTGGCGGTCGTCCTTACCTTAACCCTAAGCTTTCATCCCAACCACGTGTCGGTTGATGACGCGAGGAGTAGGCTCGTCACCATGAATGGTTCTTCATTGCCGATCACACTTTCATCTCGTCGTCAATAACCCGCCTCCGCCTGAAAGCATCGACCTTTCTCTCTCACTCCTGAACCCCTGTGACCTCCGTCTCCTTGTGACATAATCCCCCACGAGTTTCATTGATGTCCACAAGATGGCGGCGCTTGACCTCAGCGCGACCTTGGCGCGCACAGCATGCCGGGACTTGTCCACAACAGGTGTGTGATCCATAAACCATGCCCGAGAGACGACACATAAATCCGCAGCGCTTGACCAGGGGTCAACACAAAGAAGAATGTTTAACATAATCTTTCGGCTTCTTTGATTCGCTCTGTATAACTTTTACTCTGAAATATGTCTTATTTTATTCGCGGCCCTCTGGTTGGTGTGACCTGACACTCTGGGAATATGTTTTATTAAATGACACACCCGAATATATTAGATGTTAGGGTAATGAATTGTGCTAAGATACAACAGGGCTTGACAGAGAACAATAAAAGTAATTATGTATGGTAATTTCATTGATAAATTCGCGGTTTGGTTACATAGAAATTTAACTTAAAGGTAGGGTGAAGTGGAAATAATAATTTTAAATTTTGTACGCATTACAAGGTATTAATTGCTTGGTGTAACGACATTTTAAAAACATTAATGTGTCGTTGCTGGTTTCGAAGATATGAGGTTTACAAGAGTTGAGGAGTGACGTCACCTGACAGTTTCAGCCAATCACAGACGCCGATAGACGGAGACTCGGGCGCCAATTACATAATTGTTGAGCAGAGGAAGCACTATGCAATCATTATGTCATATAGTTTGACTTTTGAAAGTGTTACTTTACATTTTAAATGGCCACACAAAATTGAATATGTATTTAAATTTTTAAAAATCTAACGCTTTTAGTTTAAAGCAGATTTTCGTAAGAAAAATGTAAGACCTAATTTTTTTCAGGAACCTAGGGTGTAAAACAGGACGTAAAAATGTGAGCCATGAGGCTAAAATATACACTTATTTTCGTCAGTTTTTTTTTTATGGAAAGGTTGATGAGTTTCTTGCAGAAGGCATCGTACAATAAAAAACCCAGTACTTTCGGTTTTGAAATAACAGTGAACGTATAAAATGAAATGTTGGACATGAGATAAGATATATCCTCACAAGAGATATTCATGAGCGTGTTTGAGATTTTTTCACAAAGTATTCGTTGAGATGCTAAGCAACAATTAATTGGTACTGGTAGCCATGCAGTTTCGGATAACCACAACTTTGCTGACAAGTAGCTTTAACTGTCAACTTTCTTTTTCTTGAAACTGTCCACAATTTTCATCTAGGTTTGATTGACGGAGTTGATGCCAAACTGCCGAGGTAGATGAAGTTTAATCAGACAAACAAATCAGTGACATGATGACTTTCTTTGTGCGGATTGCAGAGATTTTGTGACTTAAATTAAAATACTTACAGAATAATGTATCCCACAAACACAAAAACTTGTAAATAAACAGTCAAACCTTTCTCAACAAAAATAAATAAACTAAAAAATGACAAGCAAATAATTCAATAGAAATTCAAATCATTCAAATATCATTTTTTTCTAAAATAAAAAATAAATTTAAATCAATTTCAAATGATTTTACAGAAAAATAACACTCAATGTCGTAAAAAAACTTTAAAATAATGCTTTGCAAAAATGATTATTTATTTTCTCTGGTTTATGTTTGGTCGTATTAGAAAAGTGCTATCAGTTTACTACATTTTTTATTGAAAATAATTGTTCTGTTTATATAATCATATTTTCTCTTTTTTCAGGTGAGTTTGAACAACAGTTTGAAATGCGTTCCCATCCGGATCCCGAGAATCACCCGGGAAGACCGGGGTAAGTGAGCCCAACCAATAACACGCCCATGAAATGTATTTATAATTATTCTTCGATATCGGGAGCAATTTAATAATAATCAATTCAATACGTTTGCGAAGATTTTAAAGAAAAAGTAATGTAAGGTGATAAACAATTAATTTCTCGACAAATAAGTTAATACAAACATATTGCGAAGTGTATAATAGTATCTTCGTTGCATCTTATGATATTATCGGCAAATTAAGTTAAATTTTTCAGGTGATTTTAATTAATAATAAATAACATTTAGCCATTGAACTTGCTGGCGGTCAAGGCGCGTTTTACCTTAAAGTCTGCATTTCTCATCCAACTTCTTGAACTCAAGGACGAAATAGAAGCAATGAAAGCGAAAGATTATTTTGTATTTTGTTATCTATGTGAAAGAATTGTTGTATTTTAACTCTTCCGTCCTTCAATTCACGAAGTTGGATGAAAAAACTGACGTGTGGAAAAGGCATCAGAAAAGTTTAGAAAAGTCTTCTTCTTATTGCTAAATAGCCCTTGGGCTATTACGTCTTTGTTCCCACTACGAGCTGGAGCTCTTTATAGGATCATCTGATGTTTAAGTATGTTTCATGTTTTATTGGTCTTTACTTTGTTGGGTTGAAAAAAGGGTTGTAGCGAAAAGTTAAGAGGTTTCATTAGAAATATGAAAGGAGATGCACATTTTTAGCTCGGTAACATTTTACAGGCTGAGAATTGCGTAGGTAGACACTTGTTTCAGTGTAGTTCAGAAGTTTATGTGTCTAGTACACCATCTCCTGATGAATTAAACACGCGGAATTATACAATAACTACGTGGAGTGGTAAAACTTGGCGATACTCGGCGATGAAGACGCGTGCTTTACATAACACATTACCATACGAAGCCCCAACTAAAACTTGGAGTTTTATGTTATGAACATCATGATTATGCGTGAGCAATCATTTTAAGAAGTGCCGGTGCCAACTGTGTGAGTGCCAAGCTAGACGAGCTGGTGCTGCCAATCATTCGGTAGCCTTGGCCAAACTGTACGCTGGTAATTAATAAGCAAACACAATGAAAAGATTTAGCTATTCTGCACGTGAAGCGTTATTAGCCAGTTGCCTGAGATTGAATCAATGTCCAAAAGTAAGATTTAGATTTAGAAAAACTGAATTTGGTTCGTAGTGTTTTCACTTTTCTGTATCGTTTGCAAAATTATGAATGGTTCATGAGTGGTATCTAAGTGATTTGTTGCGTTCTTTCATTTAAATATAGTATTTTCGAGCAGCTTATGCGTTTTAAAGAATGAAATCCAAAATTCAGGGCAATATGTTAGGTAGTGATTAGCAAAATATAAATAAAAGAAGAATTGGCTCTTCTAAATCATTACATACGTCGATTTCTGTTACTTTAAGTCTCTTATTAATGCACTAAGGCTTTCCGAGTCGATGAGTGGTAATAGATGACGAGGAAGGACGATTACAAAAGAACTTGCTTTAGCGGGATTCAAACCCACGTCCACGTAGAGCCATACGCTTCGGACCAGCGGCCTAATCGTATGTGCCACTGCGGACGACAGTATAAATGTTAATAAAACATTATCTATGATACAAAATCTAAATTGTAACTTAAAATAGGAAATGAAATAAATCAAAATTAAATTAAAATTAATTTTTAATCAAAATTAAATGAATAAAATCAATAAAATCACAAGAGTTTGGTGAAGGGAACAAAGAAATGAAAACATTAAAAAATAAAAACGGAAATAATGTTGATGTGTATAAATGCAAACGTTGTTATGTGAGTTATCTAACGATGATGATTTCTATTATGGTATCGCTTTGTTCAACAGCCTTCCAAGAGTATTGTTATAGGCTAAGGGCGCAGACGAAAGCGCCCTTCAAACTAACATTGCACTTCTTAAAAACAACACCTATTGTATTATTTATAATGTTTATATCTCTTCATTGTCATCAAAGACATCAAGTTTCTTACACGTAACATGAATCAAGTCTCCAAGACATAACAAACACATAACCCGGCCATTGATAACAAGTAGCTTATTATAATAAAAATGGCTGCCACCATATGTGCGAAGACGCCATTAAAACTAGTAACTTATTATAACTTACTCGGAAGTTAAAACTCATCATTTGCATTGAAAAGTGGTAAACCTGACTTGTACAGTAAATATTATGTCACCTCACAGGGCCCCGGGTGCACAACAGACGCATGGCGAGGTTAGCAACTGTTAGTAACGTTAGATTAGCAACGGAAAACAATACATCACTACCAACATAACACGAGAATATGTGTAGAGGTGTTTTTTATCTGGGGATTGTTTCAAGGTTATTTAAAAGGTTGATTAATATTTATTTTGTAAAGGTTATGTTATTAATAGCTTTCATCTTTGTTTGTTTAATGTTAGTTGATTGTCAAGAGGGAATCCTATTTGCTTGATGCTAAATGGAGTTGAATAATATGTTCGTAATTGTTTTGTGTTATTGTTGAAATAAATCACAACCAATGTAAGATTAGTATTTTTCTTCTCACGGTTGTGAGGTATAAGTGAGAAATTAGGTGGCTGATAGAAACGGTATGGGTAGTTTGAAGGCCCGTGGTCTAATACGTATAGCCAGAGACTTAGGAACGTTTTGAAAGTTGTGGGGGGAAGGGGGTGTCCAAATATCCATTAGCAGATCTTGTGGGCGGCAGCTGGGGTCAGGGCGATTTTTTTCCCACCGTATTACAGTTATTTTGTAATGTTTTAACTGCACTCGGACTTTGTAAACGATGTTTTACTGCAACTATCTGCGATCTAAAAACTTTAAAAATAACATGAATTGGCCCATTTTAGTATATTTCCACCTAATTTTTTATGTAATGACGAAGCATACAGGCAAACTTATTCGTTTTACGAAGGTGACTGACAAATCGTATAAGTGTATGAGCATATTTACTACGGGAATTCTGGGATTAATATTTAACTCACGTTAGTTTTGCCCCCCCCCCCCCCAATCCTCGCCCGGGCCCCCAGGTTCCTACACCACTGGGTATAGCCGTGAAGTTGGTAGAATACAACAACGTACCGAACTCAATCGATTCTAAGTATATTTGTTTATCAATTGTTACTCATGAGAAAGTCGAGTGGCCTTCAATGTCACATTTATTCAACTTTTTCTCGTTTCAAGCGCTGCCTAATAGATTTGTTTGTCTGCTCATTTATGCTGATTGTAAGATTTTAAAATTATTAAGTACGTCTGGATTCTAGTTTTGAAGGATTTTTATTCACCCATTAAATGCATTTGAGTAGCAATAAAATTTTCATAAGTACTGACATGGCAATTTCTCTTAAATTCACACAAGAAGTTTATACTTTAATTCGTTTAATATTGTGTTCGTTTGCATGATTAGCATGCAGGTCACGTGTTATCTGCGTAGATTGTAAAGATTCCCTATGAGAAAAAATTAGTTCAAATAAGTCTCTTCTATAGTAACACTCGTTTTCCCATTTGATTTGTAAATTAAGAGGATGTTGCCTTAGAAGATCGTCGCCTTTAAAATTTAAATTTTTAATCGTGGGAATTAAACCTATTATATAAGGTGCAATATGCCCTTTACATTTAAAAAAAAATGTTGCGGATTGGTCAATTGTAAAGAGATGTCTGAGGGCTGTTTAATTAAGAGAACTCAATACCATGCATATTCGTATTAACGGCTGAAGAAAACCTCGGAATAATCTTCAGTCAGGATTGCCGGTCTCGACGGCATTTGAACCGCGACCTCCCGAGTCGCGCGCCTAACGCTCGAGCCAACACTGTCGGAGTCGTCCATTATTTTTTTAAGCGTCCTTATGTCAAGTCAATGCTCTAATGTTGAACTAATACTCTAATCAACTGTGCCCAGAATAATATGTCGTTTATATGTATAAAATGAGCGTGAGATTTTCAATTTGTATCTCGTCTAAATGGTAGGCTATATGAACCCGGTAATTTTTTTATTTTTATTAAATTGATTTGAATGTCCTAAAATTACAGGTATATTTTTGTATTTTACTTTGCAATAAATAATAATTGTTAATGCTTTTGACCGAGTAAATATAACTATAAAAGTGTGTTGGTACACACAATTTAAGTCGAAAGTTAATCGGAGATTTGTTTTTTGTTTCTTTTAATCGTCCATCCTGGCATGAGTACGGATCCCTAATAAAATACAAGTTGCTATCGCTAAATTTGTTTTCTTCTTATAACTGCAGGTTTTAAATTAAGTTATTCTCACCGTTCTCTAAGATGCGTTTAGTGTCGTTCCAAGCCTGTTAAGTGGCTGTTATTTCGTTAAGCTTAGTTTATGCTTGTTTCGCTTATTCCCCCGCCTCGTATCCTTCTATAGCAAAGAGCCGCCGTATCCTAACAGGAGCTATAAAATAATAACTGCTCTCTTGAGTAAGACATGTCGCAGGAAACAAACGCACCTGCATCACACAACGAGGTGTTTTACGGTACGTTATGTGTGATGTTTCGTTGCGTACGAGATTCAACATAAACAAGCGATCGTAATTGTTTACTCCACACGTCGTCTAAATATCTACGAATTATTTTGTATTATTTATTATTAATTTCAACAAATCAAGATACCTACAAGGTAAAGTCAAAATGTTGTAGAGAAACAGAGAGGGCATAGCCCCTTAGCAATTAACCTGATATCCCTTCATAAAAATAGGATAAAATTATATAATAAATTAACAAAATATTGTGGTAAAATATGGCAGGGCTAAAATAGAACATATACATTTTAAATTGCAATTTAACTGAAATAATATTTTATTGTATTTTTTTAAATTTGGAGTATCTTTGATTTCTAGAGGAACCGTATTCCATAAAGTAACGACACGGTTGTAAAAATGATTTTGGTAGATGTTCTAGCACGGGGGTGATGATTTGTGTTGCTTATAACGTGTCTCTATTAATGCACTGAGGCTATTCGAGACGATGAGTGGTGATAGATGATGATGAAGGACGATTACAAAAAAATCATGTCTTATGTGGGATTTAACCCACGTCCCCGTAGAGCCATACGCTTTGAACTTGCTCCCTGATCGTATGTGCCACCGTGAACTGCATCAAGTATCTACGGAATTATGCACTTCTAACCTTCGCCATTAATAAACTCTGAAAATAAGGAAGGTCGACGATTTTACGCTCGTCAATGTCATTTCATCAAATTAATATTATAATAATTTTTGGAAATTTCATCCCAACTACCTAAACTAACTACCTAAACTCTATTTCTGAAAACTTACCCGAAGATTAGATAGTTGGCCATAAGCATATTGGTTTCATACTAACACAATAAAAGATTTCTCTACTCTACCCACTTTCTTAATCACTCCAGAGATTCTTATTAAATGAGTAGAGAAAAGTGTGTGCTAATTCAAGTTTAATATAATATATCTGGTCCGCTTGTATCCCCCCCCCCTCCCCCTGGTTGCATTGATTGAATAAGCATTACTTTATTCACTTTGAAAATAGTGCACACCTAGTAAGTATTGAATTACCTATCAAGAAATAAATCAGACGTGGATTTCAAGTAGCATCCGTAGGCGTGAGCTCAGATCAACAAACTGCAACTGTGATTCTGATGGTGACTCTGGCAATCCGTTTCTAAAGATAAAGCGTTCGTAAACCATAAGTTTTGATGAATCCATAACCTGTTGGATCAGGTGTGCGGTGACGAGCGAGTCCCGGGTCTTACTGTCCACCCACCATGTCCTGGTTCTGGCCACGTCCTGCTAGGTCCACCCACAACATCCTGATCCTGGCCACATCCTGGTATCTTCACAACACAGCTAGTAAAGTAGCGACGGAGGTGAATGAAAGAGAACGTGCCTCGCATGGGAAGAGGTAATACATGTCACGTCAGAGAGCTCTACCTGAAGTACCGCCCATGTTGTGGTGTGCCGTATGTCAGGGCACAGGTGCTTCGAGATGGTAATTTGACTCCCATTTAATTTTAATTTGGTTTATAAAAGTCTTTTTAATCGTTGATGTGGGTACGTTTTTTGCGCTTCTTTAGCACACCTGCTCATATGTACAACTACAAACACTGATTCCATTCATCTACGTATACACAGCAGTGATCAATGGCAGTAGCGTATCAATTCAATTCAATTTATTCATTCGATCGATACATGGTAACAGATATAACCCCTCTTGGAAGAGAGGGAATGAATAATCCTTAATAACTATTATGTTCCTGAATATGATACACATGATAATGATGGAAAATATAAATACTAATATGTAAAAGTGGAATTTGAAAATAAGCGAGTTACTAATGATAATGATATTGATATATATTAATTAACGATAGTATAACTGGAGAAGAGATATGGTACAGATGAAAATAAGAGACATAATGACATGGAGGCATATAACTAAAAAATAGTGACCATATGTTACAATGTTAGTTGACTAGGGAGGAAGGGGGCTTTGCCCCCTAGTAATCTCAGGAAAAAAATTAACTGAACAATTAAGTGAGTTATTAAAATTTAAAATTGTATACACAACAGTGGTACAATATTATAAATGAAATTATATTTTCAAAGAGATAACTTACTGATACGAACCGCGTCCAGAACACAAGTTTTTGAATATTTCTCGTGCTGCTGAATTGTGAGGAGCCCCATGGATCTTGCTGCGACGATGAGTGGACATAGCTGAAGGACGATTACAAAAAACATGCCTCACGCGGGATCCGAACCCACGTCCTCGTAGAGTTATACGCTTCGGACCAGAGCCCTAATAGTAGTGCCACCGCGGATGACAATAGATTGACTACCAACGATGTACAAGTGTACAAGTTGTGATACGTCCTCCAATGAGGGAGAGGAATACGATTACAACTGCAAATTATTTATTTGCGAATAATAGAAATAAGCTGATCATCGAATGACAGTAAAACGTGTGGCTACACTAAAGCAGCAGCGCTAGAGCCAGAGGAGATAATACTAGACTAGGAATATAGAGCAGGTGTAAAGCTGGTTGCCTGTGTAACTTTCCACAGGCGCGCCGTCCGGTGCTGCTGGCGGCTTAATACTGAACTAACGGCAGGGGGTAGAGTAAGGGTTGGGTTAAACAGGGAACTGTAATACAACCCCACATACGGTGGCTCGGATTAACATTTACCAACTAAGGCCGATGCACATAACTTCCTAAGGTTTAAAACATGTCCAATGCGTTATCGCGTTCACATGATTTCCCAAGGTTTAAGGTTATGGGTCTAAGGTTTATGAAGATAAAAATATTTCAACTTCTTAGCTCTTAAACACTAAACACTAAACCCAGCCAATGAGAAGCGAGCTCTCATAAATCCGGCCAATGGTAGCGCGCATACTAGAAACGTTACAAAAAACATTTCTTAGACCATAATCCATAAACCTTTAAACCTAAAACCTTTGGAAAGTATGAACTCAATAAATTCGCACTCTCACCGAACCTACATACATGTTGTTTAGTTATGTTTTGTATTAGTTTTGTTTATAATCACAATGTATTTAGTAGGAGCTGGCAGGCAATTTGTGGCTTACAATACTGCCATTTTCTGCGAACTCCCATTTTTATTGAATACTGGGGAATAATAAAATAAAATACATTGACAGTCAATTCTTGTATCGGGAACGCTAGTGGGGTCGATTAGGTGCACTAGCGCTGAGCCGGGTCTTGTCCGACGTAGTTCTCGGCTCTGCACATAGGTGGCGCGCGCTACACCAGCAAGTATCGGAGACTTCAATGCTGGGGACGCGAGAATCGAAAGTACGGCGAGGTGACGTTGGAGGTTTCATTCGACGCTCGTTGTCGTTGACTTCTACTTGTTGCTTTAGACAAGAGAAGTGGAGGGGTGATTGTATTGACGATATTCACAACATATTCCAACAACATTTAGTTGGGTGTGTGGGTGCTTCCATGCACCAGTCCAGTCGAAGCATAATTCACCTAATCAATACCGTCCTGCCAAACTCGGCTCCTAATGTCATTCTCCCTATTTCCCCTGTTCATTCTTACGTCAAGTAAGCAAAGGTGTAACTATAGCGTTCTCCATTACCTCCGTTTTAATAAATAAATTCATTTTTGTAGGAAGCCTGCCCAGGGTGCAATTCATGTCCCTCTTCAGCTGACTAACTAGGTTTGTTGCGGATATGATAATTGTGAAGGTATGTCCGAGGGCTGTTTAAGAGGATTCAATCCCTTGCATTCGCATTAACGACTGAGGAAACCTCGGAAAAAACCTTCAGTCAGGATTGCCGGTCTCGTCGGGATTTGAACCTGGGACCTTCAGAATCGCCCATCTTCCTCGCTCAACACACGTCCTAGAACATTCCTATCCTCGGCTCATCGTAAAAGGCGATAAAAGAGGCTGTCTGTGTGGACCCCTCAAATAACATCTTGAGGTGTCTGAGACTACAAAGGGGACTCTCGTGCATTATACGTTGTCATTTTTTTCACACTTATTTTTAATCGACTATCATCTCTATTTCTTCCTTGTTTGCGAAGTCTAGATACTGTTGCTAGTTTTCGGCGAGTGCAATCTTAATCCGTACAGCCTATACATCTCCAGGCTCCCACGCCTCTAGTCGACCTAATCACACGCACTCTTGTCATCAACCTTCAACGCATTGTCCACGCGCAGACATTTTCACTTTCCGACCAGCAAAGTTCCCGCCAAGAAATCTCTCTTTCTCCGTGTTTGTTTACCTACACCCGACTACACCAGCTCGCTCTTACGTCGACCACGTCACACTTGCACGCAACTTTCTTCTTCGCAGAGTAACGAGATCGAACTCGAATGCATAATTATGTAAACAACAATGAAGTCTGTAATTATTATGAGTGGAGGTAGTCATCCTACTGGCGCAGAGCTAGTGGCGTAGCTCAGGGCGGGGACGTAACTAGGGCAGAGCTATTACTGTGACATAACCGAGTCAGATGAGCAGGTGATTAGTACGCGGAACTCTTGTGCTGGAGGTGGCGGGTTCGACACCCGACTGAAGGTATTATTACTGGAGACAATAAGACCAATGGCACATTACTTTCGCCCTACATATGCGTAACAAAGGTTTTCCAACAGATTTTGAATGATGTTATTATTCCTTAAATTGCAAATAAAAATGATTTTAAAAACAAAAAATATTGTGTCTTAAAATTGTCATAAAATATTTGGATTTTATTGGATGAGCGAAGCGAAGACTTCAATTTCACTGACCCCCAAAAACATTTAGCACCAACGTTTTTTGTTTTTTTTTGTTTTTTTTTGTATTTTTGTCTGTTTGTTAGCAGGATTCCGGGCAAACGGCATAAGCGATCTTGATGAAAATTGGAGGGGATCTTCGAAATCTCTAAACTTAGAGGTGTATTGTTTTTGGGTACAATCGAAGAAATATTTCTCATGAATATCGTACTTTTACGATTTTTTTCGATTTTTAGTGCGATATTTTCGTGTCATTTGGGCCGATTCTGACCAAACGGGTGGGGCTACAACGTTCATATTATACATGGACATTAAGGTTATGGTGATGTAGTACCTTTTGAAAGAAAAAGTTGAAAAAATTAGCCAGAATCCATAGAAATAAAGCTTTTAATATAAGTTTTTTTACGGTAAATAATAACATTTGACAAGTAACAATAGAAACTTGACAACAATCACCTACAATGCATAGGCAGCAAAGCAAAACACTTGCAAAAGTAAAGATATCCCACGCAAACTAAAAACTTAAAAAAAGCTCATCCATCAACGCGGCGGGACTTTAGCGTTTTCCTAGTTTTAAATAACATTGCCTGTTTTGATTTAATATTTCACAATACAACCATAGTCTCTAATCTTTGACACAACTTACAATCCACTGGGCTCCAAAACAATGGACCATGGTTCGATCCCAATTCGGGGTTGGATTTGTAAATCTCTTGGGTTTTTATTTTAACTATTGTGTGCAGTCATGTAGTTGATTTGAATTGTTTTTATAACTAGACCATCCATCCAATTATTATTTGTAACATTTTAATTTAGTATAAAAATTGTGGTGCACTGATGGAAAATTTAGTTTTCAATTATTGTTTTGGGGTACGTAACTGGACATTATTAGTTAATTACCTTCTATAAGATGACAACGAAGACCTAGTTTGCTCACAGTTACTGTTTATCCCATTAAATCGTCGCTGTAACCCTCTATTAATATAGGTCACGTGGTCGTAAAAGAGCGACGCCACTGAGGGGCCCCTGTCCGCCACTGAGGGGCCCCCTGTCCGCCACTGGTCGTATAAAAAGAGCAACGCCACTGAGGGGCCCCTGTCCGCCACTGAGGAGCCCTCTGTCCGCCACTGGTCGTGCTCCGGTGGGGAACTCAACAGACCGCTAACTTATGTCACGTAACAAAGCCAAGTTAGTTTACCTCGGTTACTCAGTACATTTGTTCTCGGTGCTGTGTATTAGCACAACAACGAGGCAAATAATATTTTAAACCATTTAATTGTATTTATTTATTTATTTAACGTCTATTCTATTCAGTTAAAACCCATAGATATTTAACACCTATAGTAGGCTAGATCAGCAGTCATTGGTCCACTTCCGTGACAATTAGAAGCCATCTTGAAAGGAAGTGTTTGAATGTTACGTAGATGGGAGTGATTTTGTAGAAAAAATATTTTTAAAGAATGCCGTCAGTTTGACAGCTGAGCATATTACACATTTAGTGGGGTCTATAAGCTCAAATATATATATAAAATCGTGAAGAAAGCATGAAATTTGTGAATTTACTAATATGACCACAAGGACTCCAAAAATCGATGGCCCCAAGTTGAGTTCCTGTAACTTTCTTATAAATTGAATTAATAAAATTAATTGATTAATTAACCAACAAAATTTTTTTAAAGGAGACAACACAGTCGACATTGGTATCAAGTGAAAGCTTATTTACGGAGAATAATTAAATGAAAAAATATTTAAAAATTTATTAATAAATCATCTAATTAATTGAATTTAGTAATATTTTACCACTTTCGATTTATGTATAATTATTTACACCTAAAATTCTACTGATTGTCATACAATTTCACCCCTTTCTTAACATAATGCCATAAATCCAAATTTTGATGGCCCCAAATAAAATTCCTTCAACTCTCAGATTAATGGATTAATGAATTAATAATTAGATTAATACCAGTTAAATGTTTGACATTCACAAACCACAGTCAACTGATGTATCAAATAAAAACAAAACAAGCATAATAAAAGAGAAAAGTGATGGCCCCAAGGTCGGGTTCTTATCACTTTCCCATTATACAATTAATTCAATTAACGGCAATTAATCACAAAAATTACAAAATTAATGTACAAAATAAACACAGCATAGTCGACTTGGGTATCAATGAAAGCTTATTTCACGAGTAAATAATGTGTGAAAAAATATTTTTCATATATTAATTAATCATCCAATTAATTACATTTTAGTAAAATTATACCACTTTTGACTTTTGTATAGTTATGTATTCCAAAAACTTCACCGATTGTCATAAAATTTCACCACTTCAATAACATAATGCCAATTAATCCAAATTTTGATGGCCATAAACGAAATTCCTACAACTTCCAGATTAATGGATTAATGAAATTGAGAATGAGCTAGATACCCTTAAAATTGTCTTAACATTCAATTATGCGCTACGATTGACAATTGTAGTATTAAAAACATATGATCACAATAAACCTAAATAATGATCGGTACCAACTGAAAGCTTTTTTTATGAATAATTAAAATGTGAAAAATATATTTAGTTAATTAATTAATCATCTAATTAATTAATTAATCATCTAATTAATTACAATCTAGTAAAATTTTACCACTTTGGTTATGTATAGGTATCAAAAACTCTACCGATTGTCATAAAAAGCGTACCACTGTACTTACACGATGTCAAGAAAATAAAATAAAATAATTATAGCACCAAACGAAATTCTGTGTAACTAACATTTTATTAAATAAATGAAACTAAGAATTAGCTAGTTCACGTGCCACAGTCAACTGGTATATTAATAATAGCCAATTGTATGGTAATTAAGAACATTGACAGAATTTTACTAAGGCATATGTTTATTAATATGCTATCCATTAATTTCATTAATTAAATTAAAGTGTAATTAACGGATAGCATTCCACACACATTTTCACATTTTTTCACATTTCATTATTCATAAAAAAAGCTTTCATTTGGTACCAAGTCGACTATGTTGTGATCATTTACACATTTGATTGAAATAAATATAATTAATTCCATTAATTCAATTAATAATAATTAAGTGGAATTCAGTTTGGACCCATCATTATTTAGGTTTATTGTGATCATATTTTTTTTTAATACTACAATTGTCAATCGTAGCACATAATTGAATGTTAAGACAATTTAAGGGTATCTAGCTCATTCTCAATTTCATTAATCCATTAATCTGGGAGTTGCAGGAATTTCGTTTGGGGCCATCAAATTTGGATTAATTGGCATAATGTTATTGAAGTGGTGAAATTTTATGACAATCGGTAAAGTTTTTGGAATACATAACTATACAAAAGTCAAAAGTGGTATAATTTTACTAAAATGTAATTAATTGATGATTAATTAATAAATAAAAATATTTTTTCACACATTTTTTTACTCGTGAAATAAGCTTTCATTTAATACCCAAGTCGACTATGCTGTGTTTATTTTGTACATTAATTTTGTAATTTTTGTGATTAATTGCCGTTAATTGAATTAATGGGAAAGTGATAAAACCCGACCATGGGGCCATCACTTTTCTCTTTTATTATGCTTGTTTTGTTATTATTTGATACATCAGTTGACTGTGGTTTGTGAATGTCAAACATTTAACTGGTATTAATCTAATTATTAATTTCATTAATCCATTAATCTGAGAGTTGAAGGAATTTTGTTTGGGCCATCAAAATTTGGATTAATTGGCATAATGTTATTGAAGTGGTGAAATTTTATGACAATCGGTAAAGTTTTTGGAATACATAACTATACAAAGTCAAAGTGGTATAATTTTACTAAATGTAATTAATTGGATGATTAATTAAAAATGAAAAATATTTTTTCACACATTATTTACTCGTGAAATAAGCTTTCATTTAATACCCAAGTCGACTATGCTGTGTTTATTTTGTACATTAATTTTGTAATTTTTGTGATTAATTGCCGTTAATTGCCGTTAATTGAATTAATGGGAAAGTGATAAGAACCCGACCTTGGGGCCATCACTTTTCTCTTTTATTATGCTTGTTTTGTTATTATTGATACATCAGTTGACTGTGCTTTGTGAATGTCAAACATTTAACTGGTATTAATCTAATTATTAATTTCATTAATCCATTAATCTGAGAGTTGAAGGAATTTTGTTTGGGGCCATCAAAATTTGGATTTATTGGCATTATGTTAGTAAAGGGGTGAAATTGTATGAGAATCGGTAGAATTTTAGGTGTAAAATAAAATAAAATTAAAAAAAAATTAAAATTAAAATTCAATTAATTAGATGATTAATTAATAAATTTTAAAATATTTTTTCATTTATTCATTCTCCGTGAAATAAGCTTTCATTTGATACCAATGTCGACTGTGTTGTTATCCTTTAAAAAAAATTTGTTGGTTAATTAATCAATTAATTTTATTAATTCAATTAATAAGAAAGTTACAGGAACTCAACTTGGGGCCATCGATTTTTGGATTCCTTGTGGTCATATTAGTAAATTCGCAAATTTTCATGCTTTCTTCACGATTTGCACGATTGTTAGGCTTATAGACCCCACTAATTAAAACAAATGATTACTAAATTCCCGTATGCATGCAATAACTTCGTATTGTTACTGTTTGTTCAATCCCATGCTGCGCAAGCTAAAACCATATCAAACAATCCAGTAAAATACTTTATTGCATTAACAAAACCATAAATTAAAACGCCAAATCGCCATCTTGAATTGGATTTTCGGCGCCTCAATTTGGTACGCTCGCGCCTGTGCGGAGGTATTGGAGACTGCTAATCTAGCCTAAGGTGTTAAATATCTATGGTTGAAACTGATTTACAAAGCGGGGCAACATAATATACATCGAAAGCGCATTTGATTATAACATGTGAATTACACCTTATAATTTCTCAAATTTGATTTTAAAATATATCATTTGAGAGATGTCTCACTCTGTTATATCTAATAGACATGTTTGTTTATATGATTTATTCTATGGTTACATGGTGCATAGCGGCCGGACTGCATGTACACCCTCGACCACATGTAGATCAAGGGTATAGTAGATATAACTAGACCCCTTCATTTACTATGGGCGAGGGTGTACAGTGATGAGTATTTTCGAAATAATTCAACTTGATTCACATAGAATTATTTATGTTACATTTATTGGATGAGCGTAGCGAGCGAAGCAAAGATTCCATTTGACTACACTCGAGAAAAAAACCCGAAATGTTTTGTTTTTTTACTTTCTTTTTTCTGTTTGTATTTTTGTGTGTTTGCCAACACGATTCCGGCTAAACCGATACTCCAATTGCGATGAAATTTGTGGAGGCCTTCAAAATCTCTGAACTTAGAACTGCCACGTTTTTGAACGCAATCGAAAAATTATTTCTCATGAAAATCGCAATTTCACAATTTGTTTCGATTTTTAAAAACATTCTTCAGCTTATAACACCTACATGCTTTATCCGATTGTAATGATTTTTTCTCAGAACCTTTATTTTATGAATTAATATATTCGTATGAAATTTGAGCGCAATTGACAAATTATTTTTCATAATAATAGCAATTTAATGATTTTTTAAATTTCTTTGACAACACCCACATGCTTTATCCGATTGTAATGAATTTTTCACAGAACCTTAATTTTACGAATTAATATATATATGTGAAATTTGAGCGTAACTGAAAAATTATTTCACATGAAAATCGCAATTTTACGCTTGTTTTGTTTTAAAAAAACTACGCTCATCCAACAACGCGCCTGAAAAAGCGTTTGCGAAGCTTCCTAGTTTAATATAAACCTCACTTTTCTGCCCAGTCCGTCTGTTCGTCCGACTGTGCGAGTGTCACGTCTCACGCTAAAAAACATTGGCGTATTGGCCTTCCCAACAACTATGACACAGGGTTGGTTTGGTCTCTTTGGTTTAATGTCCTTCACTGAAAATCAGTTATATGACTGAGTAGGTAGACTCTAAATACGAATTTATTTATTTAATGTTTTTGGTCACTTCGGGAGGTAAGGTGGAGGTAGTGGCTAGCCTCCCCCCCCCCCATAACCTTTAAAGTTTGAGTTTGAGTTTTTTCTTTTCGTTTTTCTTTTCTGATGATTCTTTTTTCTTTTTCCCCCATTTTATATTTGGTTAATTAATTACATTAAAGATCCTTTTTAATTTGTTACCAAAATTATTGTGTTTTATTCATTGTTGTTGCAATATTACTATTTCCAATGTTTACTTAACTATAGTTCATTGTTGTGTCTGCATTTATGTAATTTATTTAGTTGATCTCCTTTGTAAATCAGTTTTTTACTGAATAGGATAGACGTTAAATTTTAAATATACCTCTCAGGGTGTTTTTGATTTTAATCAATTGATTTAAATCATTTATTTAAATCAAACGATTTATTTAATAAAAATCATTGATTTAAATCAAATGCACTTTTTCTTCATTTTGAGCAACAAACACAAGAGTTCCAACTAATTTAGGCAAAGTTTTCCTTAAAATAATTTTTGAATTATATTTTCTGAAACTCTTGTGAAAGTATTAGTTTGGAAACACAGATATTGTTGATTTTAATCAATAAAAATCTGATTTATATCGAAAAAAATCGAAAAAATCTGATTTAAATCCAAAAGTTGATTAAAAACAAATAAATCCGATTTAAATCAAATAAATCATGATTTTTTATTTTTTTAATAAAAATAAAAAAATCACACCCTGATACCTGGCACCTCCACCAAACATGTCAACACGTGGCTAATTTATATTAGTGTTCTTCGCCGATCAAGCACTACGTCTCTTGTCCCGCCACCATGTCGAGACCGAGTGGGTGTTGATAATGACTTCGACTATTGTCTACTTGCTCCAGATACATTACAACTTGCAACACTAGACTGGTGTCGAAAACAGTGGTGGGCCTCGTATTTCACGAGTTCAATCCCTCACACCTCACAAAGTGAAGAGGTGCACATTTCTGTGTCACAAAGAAAAGTTAAAAATACATATTAGTATTTTGAGTCGACCTACATTTAATCACAGTAAATCAACTTATACGGCCTTGCGTTTTTGTTGCCATATTTTTTGTTGAATTTAAAAAAGTTAGTGATTATGAGTTGGATATATCTAATTATATATTATGTTTTCCGTTAATTACTCGATAGGTAAACAACTGATTGGTCTCTACCTGAAACATTGCATGGCCATAAAATTTAATTCATATTTCCCGTGGAATGACCTGGGGGCCAATTCACTCACGACAGCTACAACTTTGTAAATTGAGGCGTTTATTACAAAAACAGCCAATGTCCAAAAAACATATTTTACAAGAGATCAATTTAACTTCATAACATCAGTAATGAATGTATTAAAATTCATTTTTTTTGGTTTTAACTGTGTAACTTGATGATAGTTTTGATTTCTGCTATGGCATGTTGTAATAATATCTCCACAAAACTTGGGTCTTTGGTTGTTTTTGTATAATATTTTGAAAAAGTATGTGTGTTCCAGAAAGCCTCAATTCTTCAGATCTGTATGTCAGTACCTGTACTACTATTTTGTTGTACCTCGTGTCGATTATGCAAGGTCAGAAGAGAGGCAAATAACGTATCGTAAATATCAGGAGGATCATGAGTATTTTACTCCCCAAACTAGAGGCGAGCTCTGGCCGTTGACATGAGACACACCCCCGTTCCCTCCCCGTGGCTGCGGCTGGATCTGTCCTCCACACACACCCTAGATTTGGCATCTGTGTCACACAAAAACAAAAAAATTACAAAATTAATGCATATAAATATTTAACCTTGGCTCTATAGTAGGCGTCTATGGTTCTGTTATGTTAGTACTTTAGACAGAATTTAAAAAAGTGACTACACCGGGGATATTGAAATTAATCCAGAAATTAAAAAGAAAAACATTCATCTTCAGCTCTACAAAGCACCAACAGTCCAGATGTAATAAAGTTAACGGTCTCTGTAGCTTAGGGGTAAAGCACACGACCGGCATTTGGGAGACCGGGGTTCGATACTCGGCTAAAATTTTGATTTGATTTCTGGATTAATTTCCATATCCACCTCCGGGACCGGGAATGTTTCCCGATTATTTAAATTGAAAAAAGAAAGAAATTGTTTACAAATACAAATCATTGGACTTTTACTGTTATTTACATAATATAGTTTTATTGAACAACAAACAAACAAGTTTGCAATTAAAAAACCACAACTGACAAATTGTTAATTTGTTCGATAAAGACTTGTGTAAAGAAGTCGAAATATCACCTTTTAAGTAAAAATATATTATGTATAAAATAATAACAGTGAAAAGTCCAATGATTTGTATTTGTAACTTTACTACCTGTTAAATAGCTTTTTTAATTCTGTTGTCTTGTCGTCCTAAAACAACAACAAATAATCCAACATTGTGACAGTCTGACGGTCACAACGTAACTCGGTGACAATCAGAGCATTGAGGACAAGTCTCCACGCCCGCCCGCCGAAGAAAGCGACTCACTACAGAGTTATGAATTACAAATGTAGCCGTGATGTAAGCTGACTTAGTGTGCGCGTTACCACACGTCTGTCTGCCTGTCTTGTCGCTAGCAGCGCAGTTTAGGCAATCACTCCAGAACAAACAACGAGTAATTACACTAATGGAAACAATTTACTACAATGATGATTTAATTACTTGTTTCTTCTTATTGACCTGGAATGATAACGATGTGTAGAGTAGTTAAAGTTTTAACAAGGTAATTTATTTAGTTGTTTTTAATTGAACTATATAATTATAATAAAATTATTGTGGAAAGCCTGTCCAGGGTGCAATTCATGCCCCTCTTCAGAATAATCCTTATCAATCCCGGCCTGCCAAGCTCTGCTCCTAATGTTACTCTCCCTCTTTCCCCGGTTCATTCTCACATCGTATAACCAAAGGTGTCACTTCTTTTTTCTATTTATTTTTATTTATTTATTTAACGTCTATCCTATTCAGTTATAAAAACTTATGTACAAAGGAGGACAACTAAATAAATCTAATAATAGATCTAATAGATGCAGACACAACATTAAACTACATTCAAGTAAATATTTGAATTAGTAATATTACAACAACAATGCGTTAAAACACAACAATTTTGGTAACAAATAAAAAGGATATTAATGCAATTAATTAATGAATCAAATATAAAAAAGTGATGGAAGAAAAAAAAATCCATTCCTGCCGTCTTAATAAATAATTTTTCTGGGAAGCCTGCCCAGGGTGCAATTCACGCCCCTCTTCGGTGAACTAGGTATGTTGCGGATAGGAATTGTGAAGGGATGTCCGAGGGCGGTTGAAGAGGACTCAATCCCTTGCATTCGCATTAACGACTGAGGAAAACCTCGGGAAAAACCTTCAGACAGGATTACCGGTCTCGACGGGATTTAAGTGGTCGGTACATTTTTAGATTTTTTTACTGAACTATCCAACTCTGTGTTATGTGTTTCGTTTTTTGCCTCAAGAACCATGAACAAGTGGTTGTTTAGCAAAACAACCGAAATATGTATTTAAAAAAAGACATCAGTGAACTTGAATAATACAATAAATTATTTCAAATAAACATTAATTCATTACCACAATTTTTTTCATTATATCTCATTTCCAGATTTTATAAAATGCATAAAGTAACATTATAAATTATTTAATAAATCTTTAAAGTAGATGACAAATAGTTGATTGAAACCTATAATTACGAATAACAGTGTAATTTCTATTATAGTAACTGTGAAATAACTTCTTTTGTCATTATGTGCTTGGTAAGTCTTTATTTATTACAAAATCAAGTTTTAAAGGGTTTTAATTAATTTAAAATGTTTTGTTTATTTACGAAGTGACAACAAACAACAGAAAAACAATGTGTGTTTTAATCCGCCTATATCATTACATAAGTGTTGCAGCCCGTAGTTTTTTATCGAAGTTACATCAACTTGCATTGTATTGATGTATGTATGTATGCAAGGGCATCGCACCGTATTCTTTATTGAAGACAGCATAAAAACCTGTTGAATGTTGTTCAATGGAATTATAAGCCGTGTGATGTATTGACAATCTATAGTAATGAAATTATAGATGTAAATCCAGTCGAACCGTGATGTAAGCACCCGAGGTATTGATTAGGTTTCAAGTGTGCAACGCAGGTGCGCGCGTACTGGAACCTGTTATAAGAGATTGCATGAGACAGCGAGTAAAACACACTGGACGTAATTATAAAAGACGTTACCTATGTCATCTCACTCGCGGGCGACAGTCTGACCTTTGCAAAGGGCGAGATCGATTTATGTCGTGTGACACTATGACTTTATGACATCGGGCAGGATGGCGAGAAGCCAGGACGAGTATGTGGAGTTATCATAAAACAGGATGAAACTCGAGCTGAAAGTTGAGGATTATTGTTTCAAGGTTGGGATGGGGATATAAAGTATGGACTTGTGTTGGCTAGGAAGACATTGCTTGGTGTGGGTTTCACATTGCTAATTGGGGGTTCAAAAGTTATGTTTTTATATAACGTTAAACCTATTAATATTTAATTCAATTCAGAAATAAAAAAGTCTATCCAGACCAGGGTTCGAACCCGAGTCTCCCACATTCCAGATAGCCGCCTTGAACGGTAACTTTTTAACTACTGAATTTAAGTTGTATTATAGATCCGAATGGATGGATGTGAGAGACCCGGGTTCGATCCCCGGTCGGGATGGATTTTGTAATTTCTGAATAAAATTAAATATTAACAACTTCATCTACCCAAACTCCCACTGTCCCGCCTACCCAAATCGAGAAGTAAATCATATTGTTTAGAAAAATAAAAGCTTGGTGGAATAGAGTAATCTGAAGACGGAAGGTTTTTAGTATTGTTTTTATAAATAAACACGATTGCACGTAGAAATTTATTTGATTATGATAATTTAACAAATTACTAACATGTTACACTAGAAAACGAGACATTTCCGTCCGTCTGTGCGTGTGTAACAATAAGACAATAATTTTGGTTACAAATTCAAACTGGATATTAAATGAAATTAATTAATAACCAAATATTAAAAAAAGTTGAAAAGGATAGAAAAGAAAGAAAGAAAAGGAAAAGAGAAAGAGAAAAAATCAAAGGAAAAAAATCAAAAAGAAAATCAAAAAGGAAAACTGACAACATTATCTTTTGGTGACCCTGGGGGTCAGGGGGCGTGGCTGACGTCACTAAAAAGGGGAGATCTCTAACCCGGCGCCTCCACCAAAAGCTATCATCGCATGGATGACATTTTATTTGTCTAACCTTCTTCGATAATCTGTTACTAAAGTGACTCATGAATTAATCTCTAGTAATATTAGTTAATTTGAACTATCTTCATTAGGTTCATCTATACATGGAAATAGTATTGTTAATGAAGCCGGTGTAACAATTGAAACTGTTCTTCAGAGCAGAGCTTCATTCAGTACGACCTAGTAGAAACATCTTTATTTATTTATTTAACGTCTATCCTATTCAGTTATAAAAACTGATTTACAAAGGAGGACAACAAGGACATCAAGGATCCATGTAGACCCAGGTAGCCTCAGGCTGGGATACGCTGATGTCCTCTGAAGAGCACTTAATGACACATCGTAACCACTAAGTGGTGTGTTAGCCAGAACTTGCGCCATCCACTTTCACCTGAACCCCCTCTACATAATCAGTCGCACGCACCGCTCTTCGTCATCAACCTTGGCAGTGATGGAATCCAACTTGTGGATTTTCTCAATTTTTTTAAGTTGGCATTAATTATTTCTCGCCTATACATTAGAATATTTTTCTTCGTTTTTCCCACTAGTTTCCTAAATACGAGTATCTGTTGTGGTTAATACGGGCACAAAGTTACGATCTAGCATGGAACGACTCTATTATCAAACGAAATATACTCAATGAGTATGCAACCTTTCACTATACTTAATTTAATTAGTCTAGATTAGGTATTTTTAATGAAACAGTTAAAATTCAGGGGTTTTCTAAGATTTTTTGAATTTTTGGGTATTTGTAATTCAGAATTTGAAGAATGTTTTGAAATTTTTGGGTTGTGAATAAAAGTTTCATTTAAAGTTTAAATGCAAATCGCAAGAGCATACCTTAAACTAGATTTTTTCCAAAAATTTGTGCACATTTTAGATTTTGTGTACCTCAAAATACTGTTTATACTAGCAATTTTTGCATTTTGCAACAGAACATAAACTATACAATTTAAAATGACAGAAATAGCAATAGCGCCATTAAAAATATAGTTTAACATTCATACAAACCCACACCATTAGACTAAAAATTATATACTAAGCTTTAATAAGAATATCAAAAGTAAAAACGATGAAATAAGAAAATATATGATGTGGAGTGGCTTATGGAAATGAGAAGGCGCGATAATATATCATAAAGTTCCAATCACCACAAATTTAATTTTTACTTAAAATATGCTTTCAATTGCATAAAAGAACACTAAAATTTGATTCCAGATAACAACAAAAGTGAAAACAATTCACATGAAAATATTTAGATTAAAAAAAAAAGACTACCAACGGTCCATAAAAAAATGTATTAATTTAATTAAATGAGTAATATGTTGTAAATATAGCAATAATTTCGTTGATTTGATTATAACCTTTAAGTTTTTACTTCTTCTCCGGGTGTCATTAATTACTTATCAATGAGTACACTATTTCGTTTAGCTGCAAAACAGTCACCCAATATTCATCTACCAATGTAGCCCACCTACTCATTATAGTATCACGTAATATGTAAGCTACTATTAAATATGAATTAATTTGAATCATAATTTGATGTAATTTGGATGCTACAGGTTCAACAACATTCGAAAGTGAATTATAAAATGCCCTCACAAGAATGATCATATAACACAATTAACTCATATATCCGGTCGGAGAGGAAAATTATAGTAATTAAACATAATTTTCAGTTTCAATGTCGACGAACAGCAGCTTCAACAACAACAATAAGCAAAAGCGTTAACCTTATATTAGGCAACCTCGGGTCCTGGGGTAACCTAGAGAGGGGGCAAAACATTTTACCCTTTATAGGGCAGTGATTTCCATATTTACCACCACCTTTCAAAATCTACACAATTTAATCTGCCACTTTTTCATACTTTACTCCGGGTTAAAAAGCTGCTTTGTTTTGTTCTGAATTGGTAGCATTTTTCCTTATTGAATTCTAATGATGAAAACTATTTTTGTAATTGATCAAAAATCTAATTGTGTAAAAATACAAATAAACACAAATTTCCGGGATGTCCCGGATATTTTGTTTGCCTGTAAAAGATTAATTTGAATATGAAAAAAATTGAAAAAAATTGCAAAAAAAACAGCTAATTTTGGGAAATTGCGCAAATTTTGGATTTTTTCAATTTTGATACCAATTTGGAATTCGAAATCAGCAATTTTTTCCTAAAAGATCAAGTGGAAAAAAAAACACGAATTTCAAATTGTTAAGGTAGAAAGAAAAATTATGGCTCCCAACATTATGCCCTATAAAGGGTTTCTTATGTATCGCTAACCGACATTTTAAAAGTCAATGCAAGATGATGAAAGAGGGTTTTAAATAAAACAGGAATTTTTTGGGGATGACGTATTGTCCCTGTCAGCCAATTTAATATGCATATTTTGGGACAAAGTGGAAACTCTGAGCTAGGTGCTACAGATAAATTAGAGACACTATTTTTTTAATGTTTTTCCTTATAACATCATAAATAGCTTTATGTGTTGTTACTTATAAGGAGGTGGAAGGCATAAAAAAAACTTGTCTCGAAATAACTGTGGTACCTAGCTCTGTGTTTCCACTTTTGTGCAAACATATGCATATTAAATTAGCTGACAGGGACATTACGTCATCCCCAAAAATTTCATTAATGTCTCGCTCCGAAAAATTTAAAAAATATATTTTCCTTTTATATAGGACTCTCACGCATTTAACTAAAATTGTAGTCATTTTCCTTTGGTTTTAAATCATCGTCTAGACTTTAGAGGGAGATGTTGAGAAAAATACAAAATATAAAGTAATTCATTGTGCATTAGGGATTTTGGTGGAGGTGCCGGGTCATGAATTTACAGACTTTCTGAGGAGCTAGAAAATACCCTCTTATCCCAGGCTCACCTAAAACATTATGTATTATCCTAGTTGAACGGAAACAAATCACCTCATGGCAAACGAACGTCGTGTTCGGTTTTTATCCTGAGACGTGACACACGCACGGACGGACGGACGGACGGACAGAAAAGTGAAGCTTATATAGGAGCTAAGCTCTCTAATTTAATTTTACTCGCGACTATGATTCGGGATGTCCCGGGTTCAAATCCCGTCGAGACCGGAAATCCTGACTGAAGAAGGTTTTCCCGAGTGTTTCCTCAGTCGTTAATGCGAATGCCAGGGATTTAGTCCTCTTTAACAGCCCTCGGACATCCCTTCACAATTGTCCTATCCGAAACGTACCTAGTTAGCTGAAGAGGGGCATGAATTGCACCCTGGGCAGGCTTCCCACAGATATTATATTACTTTTTTTACTCGACTACCATGAATATCTCATGTTCTTATATAAATGCTTTATATTTAGGGAGCGAAGATGTCTTATAAGCATCACTTTTCTGTCCGTCCGTCTGCCTGCCTGTGTGTGTCACTTCTCACGATATAAACCGAACATGACATCCGATTGATATACGGTTTTAGTTGGCATCGCCCTTCAACAAGGATTACCCAGAATGTTTTTGGTTACCCTGTGAGGTAAGAGGGGAGTCGCTAGCCCCCCAGAAAGTTTGAAAATTCTTTACCCGGCACCTCCACCATTTTGAATGCGCAATGGCTAATGGTAAGGATCGTCGAATCATTTAATTTCTGTATTATTCTTCTACAGTATTTTTTATTAAAGTTCGCTACTAGTTTTGGGCACTCCCATAGACCCGTACTTGTCTTTGACAAAGTAATGTATTTTGATGCAAAAAGGTTTAAGTTATTTTATATTTTTAGAGTATACTCACTCAAAACAAATCAATGATTCACACGATAAAACTATTTTGTCAATAATGCGACTTAGTAAATACAAAATGTGTTATACTGACCAGTCTGTTTGAAGCTACCTATACCTACAACTCCCTGAACGCGATTTAAGTACAAAACGTTGTCGTCGTCGTCGTCGTCGTTGTTGTTGTTGTTGTTCTCTCGGAGATGAATAGAAAAGTGAGATTGCAACTGTGAAGCTAAGCTGAGCTGAGCTGGTGTTTGAGAGACTTACGACCTGGCGAGCTTGTACTAGAGGGAATAAATATCACCAGGTGTCACAACAAGTAGTGATTACCATAACCAGCGTGTTAGCTGGTAACATAGACCGGGCCTACCGTACATGACAGTTGTGTGAGCCCTGGTGACATTTTACTCTCAGCGTCTTCAGATGGGAGCGGCTGTCAGGGTAGAAGTCCTGGGATCATTTTCTTGTAGAGATGAGAAACACGTCGGTTGGAGGATTTTATAATAACTAGTACAATCCAGAAATTATAAAATTCAACTCAACCGGGTATTGAACCCGGGGCCAATAATTATCCCCTCAAAATATTAAATGAGAGGAAAGGTTAGATTCGTATATTAACGATTCGAAGCGACCCATGACTTGCCGAAAAGTCGGTTTTGTTTGTTTTTCTCTTTGTTTAAATATTTTTAATTATTTTTACCAATTGTAAGTCCCATAAAACGGAGGCTCCGGGACGATTTGAACAAATTTCCCACCGCAACTTTTTCTTCTTAATGCCAAGTTTTGTGGCAAAACGTTCAAAAAGAGTTAAAAAATAATAAATTAATAAAGTTTTTTTAGAGACTTCCCGAACAAAACTGAATGGCAAATCATTTAGAATGTCCGTACGGTCACGGAATAGTTCATTTTATTATCAAGTGTGTAGATGGAAAATTTAAATTTTAACAAAAACGGGGGCCATGGCAACGGAAAACGTGCAGTTTTTTTTCTCATGATACGGGCGAACGGAGGGCTGGATCAGTTGAAATTTTCACTTTCCGCAAGCTTTGTTCTCGATTTAATGCCCTTTTTTTTTTGGCAAATCGTTCAAAAAATTAAAAAATTTAAAGTTAATCGAAAGTTTTTTTTTTTAAATCCCAACGGCGACAAAATCTGAGATAGTAAAACATTTAGAATGTCCGTCCGGGGACGAATATGTTAAATTTTTTTTTGATCCGTAATATGTAGATGGATTACATATAACAAAGCGTGTGCCTGGCAACAAAGACCGGGTTCAAAGCCTGCACTGAAGTTTTACTTTGGGAGCATTTTATTCAGCGTTTAGATGGGAGGTCTGCCCCAGGGTAAGGGTCCTGGGCGTTTTTTAAAGTAAAGATTAAACACTTCCCAGTTGGAATAATAATAGTACAAACCCTGAAATTTACAATTTCAAAAAATTGAACTGGGGCTAATTATACCCTCGTTTATTAACGGCAACTTAGGATTTCCTATTATATTCTTGTACCATGACTTGACAGGTCGGTTGTCGTTACATTTCCAAACCCTCTTCAGCATACATAAATTAAATGTCATTATTAACCAAAATAAATAACAATAAGAACTGATCATAAAAAAATCCTCCGGGCCGGATTTGAACCAGCGACCTATGGATTACTACTGACTTAACTTCTACAGTCCACCGCTCTACCAACTGAGCTACCAGAGGAGGTGAGAGGTGGCGCCAAACGACCGCACATGAACAAACACTCAACATTTTACAAAAATAAGTGTAAATAAATAAATAAATAATATAAATTGTATTTAGAGTCTACCCACTCAGTTATATAACTGATTTTCAGTGGGGGACTTTAAATCAAAGAAAGCCAAGACAACCCTGTAGGCCCGAGATGACAAAAATTAAAATAAAAATTACGTCGTCTGTATATAGTTCATTAGTTTGGGTCTTTGTTTTCTTTTATTTGTCTATCCAAAATACCCAGAATACCATCATTACTGTGAACCGCAAAATGCCTCCGGGGTATACAGTGCGGTCAACATTTTATTACAAAAAATCGTAAAAGTACGATTTATGTAATAAATAATTTTTCTATTGTTTACGAGAAAGCGTAGGGCATCAAGTTTGCCTGGTAGGAACCAACATAAAAAAATCCTATCTTTAGCCGTTGTTACAAAATAACTTAAACTGACAATGATTATTACAATGAAGAGAATAAGAATTCAAGCAACAGATGATAAAAAAAATCCTCCGGGCCGGATTTGAACCAGCGACCTATGAATTATTACTAAATTGCCTTCTACAGTCCACCGCTCTACCAACTGAGCTACCAGAGGAGGTATGATATTCATATTTTTACAACGGCTCAAAATCTAGTCACAACATATGTTATTGTATATTTGTTTTTTAGGTAGTCAAATTGCAATCTAAGCTGCGCTCATCCATTCATTATGAACCCAATTTGAAATAAAAAAAAGTCGTTGACATAAACCAACTACAAAATGAGAATAAAATATCGAAAAAGAATACGTGTTTAAAGAAACTCCCCCAGGCCGAATTTGAACCAACGAGCCGTTGACATGCCTTCTACAGCCCACCGCTCTACCAACTGAGCTACCAGAGGTTATGAAAGATGTGTAAGAATATCTGTACATGAACAATGGATTTAAATTTGACAAAAATCGTGTCAAATTAATTATAATTACATCGTCTTCATATAAAATAGTATTGTATATTAGTTTTATCTTATTTGTCCATTCATTTCCATCCTAGGATTCAATCATCAAAGTGAACGCAAATTCTGGTGAAAATTTCATCCGGATCGAAATATCAGTTTGTCCCGTAAACTGCGCTGTCAACATTTTTTACAAAAACATACCGTAAATGTACGCTTTTTATAATAAATATTTATTTCATTGTACCAAAACGTAGTGAGTTCTAAGTTCAGAAGTTTCGAAGGTTTCCTGAAAATATCATCACACTTACCGGTACCGGTCGAGAGTAAATTAATAACAGACAAAACAAATACCTGAACTATTCTAATCAGAGAAGTCAAATTAAAAACCCTGATTGAAAGATAATCGGTTTTACAAACCATGTACAAAATTATTAATAATGATGATCATTATGGACAGAACAAGAATGATATCAATTATCATAATAGTAAAAAATGTCCTCCGGGCCGGATTTGAACCAGCGACCTATGGATTCCTACTTACGCACTTCCTACAGTCCACCGCTCTACCAACTGAGCTACCAGAGGAGATGACAACATTAGTTAAATGTAATGTTAAATGTAACTCGACATTAAAAAGAGTTAATACAGTCATGCAATGTCGTCTGCACTGGGTATGAACCCGGGTCTGCCGCTTGACATCGAGCACATTCACCAGTTTCACCGAGTAGAACTTAATACGCTTGCCAGACCAAAGTTCAATCACGTTGAAGACGAAAATGCACGATTTCGTTACCTTTTCCATTTTGAACTTTTGTACTAGTACAGACATTTGTCTCTAGATTCTTCTCTGAAAGCTTAGTTGGTGGACTGTAGAAGACCAGCTTCATTAATCCATTGGTCGCTAGTTCAAGACCAATCCGGAGGATAATTTTTTGATTTGATAATTATATATTTTTTCAACATTATTATTGATTTTATAGCTAGTTTATAACAACGGCTATTAAGTTAAGATATTTTGACTTTTTTTGTTTAGTTTACACTAACGGGCAAGCTTCATTCAAATCATCAGGGTACGTTCGACGTCTCTGAACTTAGAACTCCATGCTCATTGGTAGAATCATAGAAAAAACTGCACTATACGAGTGTTTTAGGTTGACAGCATTGTAAATGTGACGAGCGGCTACTTCAATTTAAACTATCATTTAAATTTGCCACCACCAGAATTTGCGCTCACTGTCTTGATGGGATTCTGGGATGGAAATAGACGGACCAATAAAATAAAACACTTGTACAATAATATTTTATATAAGCACGTTGTAATTTACAATTAATTGGACACGTTTTTTTAAAATAAATTTTATAGCAGTAGTTTATGTAAAACATTTTCATCCCAAAGTGTATCTCCTCTGGTAGCTCAGTTGGTAGAGCGGTGGACTGTAGAAGGCATAGCGATAGTTATCCATAGGTCGCTGGTTCAAATCCGGCCCAGAGGGTGTTTTTTATTTTCTCATTTTAATAGAAGAAAAACGCCAAAGTCACGAGTGAGCGAACCATGTGTTGAGTACCCAGGAACATTTGCATTTAAGTTGAGTACTCAACACATGGCTCAATCACTCGTATAACAACGACTTTGACGTTTTCCTTGTATAAAACTATATTCCCTTGGTCCAGTTGGCAATTACAATTTTTTGCATTCGATTCAATACATTGTTAAATGAGTATATAGAAAGTCAGAAACTCGATTATTATACATTGTTGTAATTATTAGTGTATAATATTGTTTTTAAGTATATTTCGTTAGTGTTGTGTGCACCTACGTCTTTGTACTTAAATACAACTATTTACTTTGTAAATCAGTTTTTTAAATTAATATGGCCGACGTGAAAATAAATAAAATAAAATAAAATAATTTAAAATTCCTCCTGGGGAAATATTTTTAGTCCATTGACGATTTTCTAAACACCTGTCTTTCAGTTTCGTAATGTATATCTATCATTATTATCTGTAGGTAGCCCTAAGAAGCATATTTAATTATTTACATTTTATAATGTTTTTAATTTGTATTGATTGTAATTTATTATCCTCTATAGCCCTATACTATGTACAATGAATATGTCATTTGGTTACTTATGAAATAAAATAAGTGCGAATTGCTCAAAACGATAAGCACGTTGTCGCATTAAGTAAAACGTAATGGCGTGCATAATAAAAAAATAATATAATGAATGAGCCACGAGAGTGTTTTTTACCACTTGAATATCACATGTAGCAGTCTCTTTCAGCGTTTAGTCTATTTATGTATTAGTTAGTTACTATATCGGCCTACATTAATTTAAATATGCATTTCACTTTTTGAACCTTGTAACGGTCATAAGTATTAACTAAAAGGGTGGGGGTGGATTGGCCGATTAATCTACAATCACCCTTATAATTAATGCTTATGACCGTTACAAGTTTCAAAAAGTAAAATGCATATGTAAATTAATGTAGGCCGATATAGTAACTAACTAATAAATAAATCGACTAAACGCAGAAAGAAAATGCTGCATGTGATATTCAACTGGCAAAAAAGACTCTCATATGGCTCATTCATGTCAAAAGTCAATAATGTCCATAGAAATGTAAATAATTTAGATATGGGCCAAAAAATACAACATTTAAAACATTTTATTGACGATTTATCGCGAGCCTAATTTTATAGGAACAGTGTATATTTTGTATAATACTAGTAAGCTTCGCAAACGCTTTTTAGGCGCGTTGTTGGATGAGCGTAATTTTTTTTAATCGAAAAAAGCGTAAAATTGCGATTTTCAAAAGAAAACATATTTTGATTGCGCTCAAATTTCACACGAGTTTATAAATTCATAACATAATTTTATGTGAAAAAATCATTACAATCGGATTATGCATGTAGGTGTTATAAGTCGAAGAAATGTTTTAAAAATCGAAAAAATCGTAAAATTGCGATTTTCAGAAGAAAACATATTTTGATTGCGCTCAAATTTCACACGAGTTTATAAATTCATAAAATTAAGGTTCTGTGTAAAAAATCATTACAATCGGATAAAGCATGTAGGTGTTATAAGTCGAAGAAATGTTTTAAAATTAAAAATAAATCGTAAAATTGCGATTTTAATGGGAAATAATTTTTAGATTGCACTAAATAACGTGGCAGTTTTAAGTTCAGAGATTTCGGAGGCCTTCAGAAAATTTCATCGCAATTGGAGTATCGGTTTAGCCGAAATCGTGTTAACAAACAGACAAAAATACAAAAAAAAACATTCCGGATTTTTTTCTCCAGTGTAGTGAAATGGAATCTTCGCTTCGCTCGCTACGCTCATACAATTATTTCAAACTGTATGATAGCCTTACAAAATTGTTAATGTGCGTTTTCGTAATTTTCGGATAAATCTAATAGAAAGACGGAATAAATTACGTCGCGGGTCGATTTACTCTGTCAAAAACTACATTTTCATCTTATTATTCCCTTTCTTCCGGCACATCTGACATAGAGAGATGATTACATGTCGTGTACAGTCTTAGATCGGTGATTGGTGCATCTCTCTCCTTGTAACGTGGATAGTGATGAGTCTTAACGACTGACATGTTGGGTAACAAGCATCATATTGATCGCATGTTGATTGATTGCATCCAGGGAAATCATTTCACCCAAATCACCATATTTCCGGCTCATACAACAATTGATTGAGACGAGACAAGCGGTTCACTGATCGTAACTCACTATAAACTATAAAGCACAGTTCCCGATTTCCTCTAATCGTTTGAATGACGTTGATTTCTGACGGCGAACCTATTAATATATAATCCTATAGTCATCACTACGGTTATATAATATATTTTATATTTTTTTAAATCATTGATAAAAAATAACACTACATTTTGTTATGGAGAAGCGTTGAATTCAATAATGTTCACACAGTCGATGTCTAGGGCCTGCGTTTACAAAGTGTATTAATCCATTTTGGCCCCAGTACCTTACAGTAAGACGTGACATTCCTCAGTCGTGCATAACGATAATTATAAATAAAAGCAAATAAAAAATGTGATATCAACATTGAATCCTAGAGAATATTGTAAAGAAAGTCTCAGATAAATTTGTATTTGGTATGATGACTTAAGAGTTACATGACTTGTTTGTTGCATACTCAGGAATATGATCGTTAGAATCAATTATTAATAGACATAAACACATAAACAGTTATCAGCACAGCCATGTGTACACTAGCCTCAAGTGTGTTGATTGTTGGGAAAAGAATGACCACGTAGGTAGGTAGACTTCACTTAAGTAGCGATGAAGCCTACTCCATCGCGTCTGAAGGTCTTTTAAATCACACAAACAGTTTGACATACGTGAAGCGGGAACGTTAATTGACAACGACAGCGCATGTATAAACGCACGTGTTCCTAACTAAATGTCTCGTTACGTAACTCTCTTATAAATAAAATAAAAGTAAAAAGCGAAATGTCTGCAGCTTCCACTTGAAGGAGCCAGACACAATAACTAACAGACCCTGGGAGTGGCCGCTCGGTCCAAGATGGCTGCCTAGCTGTGACGTCATCTGTGTTGATCCAACACCTAGGGGCTGATAGCGCACACATGGGTGTGTCAGTGTTTGCACTCAGGCTACAACAAGTCAAGAGTAGAGTACGTAGGTGCGTAGTTGCAGGTAATACAATGCAAACAATGCGCGAGGAATATTTATGAAGCTCATCGATGGACAACTTGCTAATTGAAGTAAGTTGAAAATATATGTATTCACTTCCACATGTGAAGCAAGGAGCAATGGCACCTCAACCCCTCCACAAAAGAACGTGTTTCTCGTCTAGCTATAACTAATAAAATGAACATTTGTTTTAAGGCAGGGGGGGGGGGCTTTCCCTAAGCCCCGTTACTTTTGAGGAGGTCCGCGACCACTAACTACTCGTATGACCCTTCTCTATTATACCCCCTCACATCCACACTTACAATCTCTGTAATAATACTGAACGCATAAAATGTTTTAAAGAATAACTTCAATGGTTTATGAAACATCAATTTAATATATTTTTAATAACGTATTATTGTGAGAACAGTTACAAGTTAACCGGGGGTTAAGGGTTAAGACTCGTGTGTAGTGTATACACTATAGACATCATCTAATAAGATGCCAATGTCGATCGACAAATTTTAACATTCGTTTTTGTATTTACTATAGGTTGTCGCTGTTGGGTTCTATTTAGTAGTTGTCACTGCGATCACAAGTTTCCATGAGTTATTCTCTATTTACAAAGTTGTCACTGTCCGATCACAAGTTGTCCATGAGTTATTCTCTATTAACAAAGTTGTCACTGTCGATCACAAGTTGTCCATGAGTTATTCTCTATTTACAAAGTTGTCACTGTGATCACAAGTTGTCCATGAGTTATTCTCTATTTACAAAGTTGTCACTGTCGATCACAAGTTGTCCATGAGTTATTCTCTATTTACAAAGTTGTCACTGTCGATCACAAGTTGTCCATGAGTTATTCTCTATTAACAAAGTTGTCACTCTTGATCACAAGTTGTCCATGAGTTATTCTCGATTTACAAAGTTGTCGCTGTCGATCACAAGTTGTCCATGAGTTATTCTCTATTTACAAAGTTGTCATGTTTCAGCGCTTGTCACTCATAATTCAGACTTAAAACCAATTGAATTTAAAGTTTTATGAGTAAATTCAGTCTTTTATGTATGTTTTAGCGCTAGTCACTTATAATTCAGACTTAAAACCAATTGAATTTAAAGTTTTATGAGTAAATTCAGTCTTTTATGTATGTTTTAGCGCTAGTCACTCATAATTCAGACTTAAAACCAATTGAATTTAAAGTTTTATGAGTAAATTCAGTCTTTTATGATATGTTTCAGTGCTAGTCACTCATAATTCAGACTTAAAACCAATTAAATTAAAAGTTTTATGAGTAAATTCAGTCTTTTATATATGTTTCAGCGCTAGTCACTCATAATTCAGACTTAAAACCAATTAAATTTAAAGTTTTATGAGTAAATTCAGTCTTTTATATATGTTTTAGCGCTAGTGACTTATAATTCACACGTAATACATTAAATGTCACTGATAGTACAATATATAATGTAAATCAATTTGTAGTCACAAACTAATTTTTCTGGATTTAACTATGCAAATTTTGGGTTTGATTTGTAAATAATTAAAAAATATATTAACCGAGAATTTGTAAAAATACCAATGTAGCCAGAACATAAATAAATTTGTACTGCCTGAGAACTGATTTGCAGTGGAATCATTATTATCAAATTATTTACTAATTGCTAACATTTCATCATTTACACTTGACGTCTTATCACATTAATAATTTCAAGTCCATAACAGGCACAAATAATATATGCTGTTAACGCGCCTTTTAAGCATCCTCAAACTATTAATACTCATTAAACTTGAGCCAAACCGGGGGTTGAACCCAGCACCTTTCTGTTGTCAGCAGGAATAAACGTTCACGATAAACTAGTCATTTAGTCGTATGAAGCACGGTTCCAAATCACCGAGGTACATTGACAAATATTTTGAAGGGTTTTTGTTGTAATGCATGAGTTCTCTAAGAAGAAAACAAATACGAATCATAATTTAAATTAAAAATTAAAAATAAATTCATGCGATTGTTGAAAGATTCAAATGTCAGGTGATCACTATTTGGCTATTGCCAAACCGAAAGCAACACGTCTTATAATCTGTGAAATATGATGTGTCACAGTATTGCTTGTCTGACGTTCAAGTCTTTTGGTGGAGGTGCCGAGTCTAGATATATGGCGACTTCCTGGGGGATAGCCCCGCCAAACATTCAGTATCACCCTTGTTGAAGAACGATGACAACCGGAGGTCGTGTTCGGTTTTTATCGTGACACGTGACACACATAGACGGACGGACAGGAAAGTGATCCATATAGGAGAGCTTGAACAGAATGTAAACAACTAAACCAACAGAAATAATGTAATATATTTTTGGACTGTCAATTTTGATCTTGTAAATAAATAAAGAGATATAAAAAGTCTAAAGATAGACGTCGATAATTGGTTTCATTCTATAAATTTGTCTTTATTTACAAGTGAAGAAACAGTCCAAAAAACAGTTACTCTTAAAAAAAAGATATAAAAAAAGGGAAATATTGTTTCATTCTATATATTTTTCTTTATTTACAGGTGAAGTGGGCAGTCTAAAAATCATACAATATTAACTTTTATTTATTTATTTATCATGCATATTACAACAGAGTACAAATACTCCACAAGTGTAAATCATAGCATAGCCTATGGAAAGAAAACATAAACTTTACCTGCTCTAAGTGTCATCACTATAATAAACTAATATAACCTGATAGCCCACTTCACCAGGATCAAGGCAGCTCTTACAAGTTACAATCAGTAGAACGTAACTATTTCATAACAAGATGTTGAGACGAGCAATTAACTAGGTCCACACGAGATCACTCTCAAGGCTAAACCAAGATATTAAACAGCAATCCTGATACAGATTGACGTATCTAGAATGTCAGGTTCTTAAGAGGGAGTTGGACTGCATGGTTTGTGTAATTACTAGGTCGCTTCGCTAACGCTTTTTCCAGTCGCGTTGATGGATGAGCTTTTATGGTTTATTATCGTTGCCCTATAAAAGTACGATTTCTATGAGAAATATTTTTTCGGTTGTCCCGAAAATCATAACATGTCAGTACAGTGATTTCAAACGGTCCCATTAAGTGTCATCAAGATCGGAGTAGCCGTTTGCCTGGTCGCGGGCCAAATATCACGAAAATACAGCAATTAAATCGGAAAAGTAAGATATTCATGAGAAATAGTTCTCGATTGTACCAAAAAACGTGGCAGATCTAAGTTCAGAGATTTCGAATGTCCCCTCCAATTTTTTTCATCGAGATCGCATAAGCCGTTTTGCCCAGTAGAGAGCGAACAAACAGACAAAAAAAAACACCCGAAATATTTTTTTCAGGGTAAGTGAAATTGAAGTCTTCGCTTCGCTGACTTTACGCTGATGTTTTTGACTTGTAACCGTTTCTAAACAATTTAAAGAAAATATGGATCATAGCTTAATTATGTAAATTATGTGACTGAAATTAGCTGATTTATTTGAAAACACTGTATAATGAACACGCCTGCCTCCTCTTAAGACTGAAGATTATGAAATGTATCCATCAACAGGTCTATTAATTGTAGATAATAAAATAACTAAGCAAGATGGTGTTAATGTCCAGTTAAGGTATTCGAAATAAATTGTAAGCTTGCAAACATGACCATCTCTTGCAGACGATTAGCCTAGATGTGACACCTATCGACCTGCCTATAAGTGTTTGAAGTATGCTTCGTAGAAAGCCAGTCTAGTTATGCTGACCAGTGTTAACACCGCTCAAGAGGAATTTGTGATTTGATTTTTACTTGATTGCTGCATTCTTTTTCATTATTCCTATATGATTCTTACTATATTATCGTATTTTAGTTTAATTTTTTAAAATAAATACACGAAATTCAGTTCGTCATTTGTTGAATAATTTAAACAATACTTTATTGTTGTAGAATATTTATAAATCTACCGTTGTGTACACAGCAGTTTTATTTATGAATCATAATTGTTTGTTGAGATTTTGAATTGCGTTCAATTTGATTCTATTTGCATGCACTGTTTTAAGTGAGGGTAACGGTAATAATTATTGTACTTGCCCAACCGCCATAAAGCAGAATTTAATGGCACTCGTAAAAATGATAGAAGTTAATTTGTGTACTGATAGATTCATAGTGTGTATGTCATCGATAGGTAGGTCGTTTGAGCGGTTATAGCAAACATACGTCCATGTGGCACGAATGGTCTTATCTTTATGAAATTGTTAGGAATTTAAGAGAACTTTAATGTTTTTAATGTGTTTTGGGTTAACGTGTTTGGGAAATACTAGATTATTTAATTGCGATTAGTGATCTAGTTTCTTAGAGAAGTAACATGTTATAATATTTAGGAAATCGAACATTCCAAAATGCGTGTTTAAAAATAATAAAAAAAAATTGTGAGAATCCTGCCCAAGGTGCAATGATTCAGTTGTCTAACTGGTATGTTGCGCATGGGACAATAGTGAAGGGATGTCCGAGGACTGTTTAAGAGGACTCAATCCCTTGCATTCGCAATAACGACTGAGGAAAACCTCGGAAAAATACCTTCAGTCAGGATTGCCGGTCTCGACGGGTTTTGAACTCGGGACCTCTCGCATCAGAGTCCCGCGCTTAACGCTCGACACACACACACGCACACACACTCACACGCAAACGCATAAACACAACAGTTATACAAACATGTATATATTTTAATAAATATGCTCTGTAATTTTTCTGTACTGTATTTTCATGTTTATGTTTGTACAATTATATTCGCGCTGGTGAAAATGTATGTTTCTGTTGTGAATATAGGCTAAATAATTATAACACTGATGAACGTGACTACGGTCACGAGAATAGGGAGCGAAGCTTACCGTAGTTGTTCCACTAGTGTTCCAGCCTTCACTTATGGCGGGGGTGCAGAGAACATGAATGTGCCCTACTCCCCCCTCCCTCTTCCTACCCGCGGATATACACTGCTATGCTTGAATTTAACAAATAGTCCTTGGACATTCCCTAAATAAAGACTCTTCATATTACTTTGAGTATTATTACCAATCGCTCATGCTATTTAACTTGCCTAGTTAGCCACCTGAGTTGATTTCTACGAAAACTATATTTTCTTCTCCTGTATTCAATTCAACGTACCCGGCACCTCCACCAATCGTCGATGCGTGCTCAGTTTGCTTGGCACTTTGATTTATATTGAAAAGTCGGTTTTGTAACTGATCGCGTCTCTGAAATATATACATTTTTATTTATTAAGACATTGTGCTAAACTCTAATTTCAGCATTGTAGAAATTTGATAATTTTAAGAATGCTTCGACAATTTGAACTTACCAACGCTTTACTTTGAATTATAGTACGTATTGTTGATATTACACGATGATCGCTCATACAAACTCTACACACGGACACTAATAGAGAAATTGTGCATTTTAATATTTGTCTCCACAATATGAAATAACCAACGATTCTGGGACAATCGAGTTCCTGACGTAACGTAATGATGACGACCAATCACCCGTATGATCGTCTGAATTCTCGACCACAATGAAGACTTTGCAATAATATCAAAAGTTGGGAATGCCTATAAATAATCAGCAGCATTTTGCGAAAGATTCAACGTAATGATTCATCGCGTCAGTTAATCGAACACTTCCGTCAATAATGCAAAACTCGTACGGGTTGTACACCAATAATATGTCGGGTTTCTTGGTAAATGGCGCTTGGTCGCCATTGTTGAGAAACCATTTACAGCTTTTTATAACACTATGAAAGAAAAATATGACAAGAACATAGCTAAAAAACATTTTCATTTTGAACTTAGGGGGCAAAGCCCCGCTAATGTTTGTTTATACCTGAGGGCAAAAGAAGCCAAGTCCGGGGGGAAGTGACAGCGACAAGAGCCGACGGAAACAAATTTAGTGAGAAGAGTAAGTGAGAACTGCCACCTCGAATGTTCTTCATACCAAATTAAATAGTAAATTACTTACATTTGCTGTATGTTGTTGTTTGTTACGTTAAGGAAACATTAGCAGACGGCATAAAAATGTAAAATGTGTTAAATTGTTGGCAATAGGCCTACACAGCTTATAAGCTTTTTTTTCGTGGGAAACCTGTTATAGGGTGCAATTAGCCCCTCTTCAGGTGAACTAGGTATGTGCGGATAGAAAATTGTGAAGGGATGTCCGAGGGCTGTTTAAGAGGACTCAATCCCTTGCATTCGCCTTAACGACTGAGGAAAACCTCGGAAAAAACCTTCAGTCAGGATTGCCGGTCTCGACGGGATTCGAACCCGGGACCTCCCGAATCAGAGTCGAGCGCTTAGCGCCCGAGCCAACACTGTCGCTTGTAAAGCTGCCGTCAGATGCGTAACTATTGTCACTAAAGTTGTCGTTTCACTGACTATTGTCGCTATCACTCGACTGTTGTCACTTAGTAAATAGACCCCCTGAAGTTGAAGAGTAATTATTTTTTATTTTTTTTTCGATCAGGGTCCTTGATTGGTAATTGTGTTGCAAATAAACAGAAATGCTTATAATGAATATGTATTTTTCTTTCGGCTGTCCACGGATTTATA
The DNA here is from genome assembly GCA_024449915.1 of Sweltsa coloradensis. Classification (NCBI taxonomy): domain Eukaryota; kingdom Metazoa; phylum Arthropoda; class Insecta; order Plecoptera; family Chloroperlidae; genus Sweltsa; species Sweltsa coloradensis. The sequence goes on from JAMZAV010000618.1 coordinate 72,106, forward strand.
CAAATTGATACTCAAATGGTGAGGGAGGGCTGGCATTATGTTACATGATATATATGTTACGTGATTTGCTGCTGTAGCAGACACGCGACTGAATCGTCAACGTCTTATTATCATAGATGTTGAATGAGCTGTTAAACAATATGTAATTAATCATATCCACACGTGAAGCTCTCAGAAAATAACAAGATACAAATTAAAGTTAGTTTCTGAAAACGTTTAACAGGAAAAACCCTTCCGCGAAACATCAGGAAGTTCACCTACCTAGTGCAACGTTAAAGACGTTGAAGGTAATTTATGAAATCGCAGGATGGTGTAATCAAAAAGCGCTTAGCAACATCTTCGGAAGTGATGTACAAGCGCCTTTGCTCGCGTATTGAAAGTGAGACTGCTTAGAGCCAACTTCACGTTAGTCGGTAAGACTTTCTGTTTCACTAGACCTGCACTGCACGTTGTCTGACGTCTCAATCCGCGCCGCTGGTCTACTAACTACTGTCTATATAATCATGTGATTAACGTTGTTGATTTCGTGGCCGTTTAACAGTTTAAAATCACCAATTAAAGTAATTAATTCTTCAAGGTATTTTCAAAACAAAAAACATTGGCAAAGACTTTGATTGATTGAGATGGTTAGTTTGGAAAAAAGTGGTATAAATAGTTCGATCGGGATGAAAATTTGATGGTGGGAGAGGTGTCCAGGGACAATTGCAAGCCCCTAACTTGGCATCTGTGGTTAATGAAATTGTCACGGGGTTGTCCAAGGACTATTTAAGAGGACTCAATCTCTTGTTTTCGCATTATGAGCAGAAACCCTAGACTAAACTTTGAGTTAGAATTATCGGTGGCGGGTACCAAACCCGGGACTGCCCGAATCCCGTTACTCATGAGCAGAGGTCGGTATTTGGGGTGAAATTTAAAGTAAATTTTCGTTTTTATTATACCCAAAAGCGGTGAATTGGCGGTGAAAATAATTCAATATTTAGTTAAAAGCAACATCTCTCTCCCCCCTGATATTTTAGAAAATGTTGGGTGTGGGACCTTGTAAAAGAACTGCAGATTTAAAAAGAAAATGTAGTTATGAGAATTCAGAGGCAGGTGTTTGTGGGGGAACTTATTTCCATCTTTGGTTTTGTTCTGACCAAAAGCGGTGATTGGTGTTAAATAATTTATAATTTACGCTTTTTAGTGATAAAAATTTCGTTTTCATCATAAATATCTGGCCCTGCTCATGAGCTACCTTCTATAGTATTCCGTAAGGTAAACGCGCGCTTACCAAGTGTGACCCTCTTCAGGTGAATTATTATTTGACTAAGTTATTTGGAAACTTCGCTTTACCAATGTACTCGCCCCCAGCATTTGTCTTTGACCGAGGAAAATCCGCCGGCAAAACTCTTCAGTCAAGTTGCCAGTGGCTGGGATCGAACCGAGAATCTCCAGAATTAATTCCCTCAAGTTATAGCGTTTAGCCTAATCGCGATTGTTGAATCGTTTTTAAATTTATAAAAACCAGAACGAGAAAAACTTATAACGATAAGTTTACGGAAATCAATATCTTGCACACATTTCTCAAACTATTGCACCAAACCATTGAGAATAATCCACTAATTAATTGAAAAGTAAATTGAATTTCTTCAGGCGTCCAAGGAAACCAACGATAATATGTCCTTCATTAAAAGATTGCTATTATCCAACGTCCGAAATCGTTTCGTTATACGGCACAGAAAGAGAAATCCAATTATATTTATATAATTATTGAAATCGCCACGCGCTAGTATTATAAACACAAGCATTTACACAACTGAGTTTCCACTGCCATTGATAAGTATTTCGCTGGCGGTGATACGTCTGTCACGTGATGAATGTGTATCATGTGTGCGCTTACCCCACTGCCTTGGGTGTCATGCGTAACAATGAGCCAGACAGAGAGATATTGGACGATAAAATGAATTAGTTTCCTTATGTAGGTTTGGTCTATATAATGCGTATTAATGATTGATAAATATACGAGGTATGCGAATAACGTTGAAAAACTCTGAAGGCGTGGTTGTAAAAACAGGAGGTTATGTAAGATTCAGGGGATAGAGTTAATATTGATCTACAACCGGTGTAGTGTAGTCTATGAGCGTAGTAAATAGATTCTTGTCACACTTCCAGCATTCTAGTCAATATTATAAGTTACAAATAAATAAATAAATAAATTGTATTTAGAGTCTACCCACTCAGTTATATAACTGATTTTCAGTGGGAGACAGTAAATCAAAGAGACTAAGCCTGAAAGTGTTTCATTCATTCTTTCATGTTTTAGTCACATATTCTAGAGCTCTCTTACCGATATTTTGAAAGTTAAAGGAAAATTGCTGAAGTTGGGCTTGAATGAAAGAGGAACTTGGATAAAAAGGGAAAAAATGGATTTGACAAAAGCTATATTTTGGCCACTATGCAAATTTTGGGTCAATAAGAAAATGAAAGTTATGTGCAATACTAAATTTTAAGCTATGATTGTCTTTGATTGTTTCGACACAAATTTGTCTCCGTACCGAGTATAAGGGAAAATAATTTTCTGAAATAACGTTTCAGTGCGGAGACAAAGGTGTGTTTAAACAAAACAAAAATCATAGTTCAAAATTAAGATTGCACCTAAAACTTTCATTTACCTCTGCAAAAGATGAATTAGCAAAAGGTTAATAAATGTGCATAATCGTACGGAATATATAATATTTATTTGTACTGAATGCAGTTGCTAGGTCTTGTAGGTATATTATTCCTGCTTCTATCAATGGACTCTTTTTTACTAGCTTTGAATGCAAAACGAAGCAGCTTAAGCAATGAGACAAATTAGAGAACGTCAAACACTAACCAACAAAATCAGAGTTTGAAAAATGCTTATTAAAAAAAAAAACATGTATGTCATTACTAAAACAATCAACCAAGCTTAGATATTTGCATGTAACATGTTTGAATTCTGTTATGTGTATTATGAAATGTGTGCCCCACTGTTTGGGTGATTACATCGGTTGTGTGGTTTGAAAGGCAATATGACGTCTTGACGCGTTGACCTGCCGCATGTTACAGTGTTATACTGTTGATTGTGTTGGTATTAGCATACACGGTCACTAAATCTCCGTCACAAGTTCGATGAACCTAAGGCAGGTCGTATCACGCACGTGGCCACGAACAACGTGCCTCTGATTGGGATTAATTGGTGCAATGGACATTCTTTAGAATGAATACCTGCTCAGAACATTAAAAGCAGCTCCCCTCATCAGAGATGTACAGCTATATTTTGGAGTTAGTGAGTTGTGAATGGAACAATCGGCGTTAATCCGCGGGTGTTCGCACTGTCCATACCACTGATTGTTATAGTTACTATTAAAAATATCGATCTTTGGTCGGTTATCGCTCACTCGTCGATTGCGTCGGGGCCTACAGGGTTGGCTTGGTCGCTTTGGTTTACTGTCCCCCACTGAAAATCAGTTTTATGACTGAGTGGGTAGACTTTAAATACGAATTTATTTACTTAGCATTCTCAATTCCGTCTGAAAAACCTTGAAGAAAACTTTAGGGTGAGCATTGCCCGTTGAGGGTATCGAACACGGAACTCTCTGAATCAGAGTCCCGCGCTTTACGCTTGAGCTTCCTGTATGACTTAGAAAAACTTTTGTTTTTATATCTGTGTAGTCCGTTGGTTCTGTGGGCATCATTCTTCAAGCCCAGAAGATTCTGGTTTGGGCATTTAGAAAAAAATTATGTACAATCATCACCATAATGGTGGAGGTGCCGGGTCATGAATTTTCAAACTTTCGGGGGGGATAGTTTCGCCCCCTGACCCCCAGAGTCACCGAACATCATTCTGTATTATCTTTGTTGAAGGCAATGCCATTAAAAAACTCATGCCAATCAGATGGTTGTTTGGTTTTTATCGTGAGACGTGACACACTGTACAGACGGACAGAAAAGTGACAAGAAGGGGAGATTCCGTTCCAAAATAATGGTGGCGGTGTGAAACAACAACAACAACAACAACAACAACAACAACAAACCGCGTGTTTACAAAGTAAATTTTATGCTTGATATTTTAAAATTTTAAACCTGGTAAAATACCTTCATAAATAGTTTCACGTCATGATAGACGTCTTATGGTAATGATTATTTGTGTCGTATGTCTTTTTGCGTCGTAGAAAAGATTCCATCTGCGCCGTATGAGTTCAGTCAATATAGGAAAGCACTCGGTAAGTTTCCGATCATGTGTGTAGGTGTTTCCAGGACTAGTAAAACTAAACACTCTTGACCTTGAGGGCGGTAATGATTTCCTCAAGAGACGCGTGAATCTTCCAGGAAGATCACTTTGCGTGTGTTGATTCATGGTCGCGCGTCAGAGCTGGTGTTTACCTGGTGCCTAGGGGCGACGCGCTCCTAGCCAGGGTACTAGCTAAGTGTAGGGGGTGGGGATACCAACACTGTTGGCTCGAGGGCTGAGCGCTCGACTCTGATTCGGAAGGTCCCGGGCTCAAATCCCATCAAGACCGTCAATCCCGATTGAAGTTTTTCCCGACTTTTTCTCAGTCGTCAGACCGACAATCCTGATTGTAGTTTTTCCCGACTTTTTCTCAGTCGTCAATGCGAATGCAAGGGATTGAGTCCTCATGAGCAGCCCTCGGACATCTTTTCACAATTGCCCTAACCGCAACATTCCTAGTTAGTCAGCGGAGAGGGGCAGGATTGCACCCTGTAACAGGTTTAATTCCCAAGTTATAAATTTAAAATTTAAGACGGATGTTTCATAGAACTCAATGCTACTTTCACCTTGTTAAACCTCGTAAAACACTTTCAGTTAGTGTTACTAGCAACCGGTGTCGAACCGAAGACCTTCTGAAGTTCAGCTTCCAAAATCAGTATCGAAGTCTTACTTGATATGAATCAGGGATTATCGGGGCAACGTGTCATTAGTAAAAATATGATTAATAATGTCTGAAGTGTTTAAAACAATCTAAAAGGCAGAGGTAGTGTAGAGCCCTGGTCGATTACCTTTAGGACGGGGAAACCATGTTTGGTTTGGGCATAATGTTCGGTGCCGTTTTTTTTTTAAACGTTAACGTTATAATTTAACTCATAATATTAATTAATAAGGAATAATACTACAAACTATACAAATTACATGCGATACCGTAACTCGGAAGTTCAGTGATCGATTCCCATGACCGGCAACCGTAAGGTGTTTTGTATAAGCTTTATTAGAATATACAGAGCCTGCATTTTGCTCTGCAAAACATTTTTGACAAGTTTTATCTGGGCAGATACGTAGTGAAGAGGACCTGCCTTAAGTTAATTTGCATGCGTATTTCTTTGCTTATGTAAACAATGAGGCAATTTTTCTGGGCATTCCACGACGTTTCATATCACACTTGTAAATCATTGCGCTCTCTATGTTTCGCCGCTTCTGAGGCAGCATGGTCGAATGAATACTTTGTTTTGGTTCTTACAGACATGCAAATCAACATTTTAAACTGTTTCCGTTTAATCTTTCCATACTGAACCACTCGACTGCACATGTTTCTTAGAATGCATGCTATTCTTTATACAATAGGTCTAAGAGGTTCGTTAATCTTTTTTTACTGCCTATATAATCAGCGCAAAAATATTCTTATCAACAGCTAAACGTTTGAACAATACTCATAAAACAAAGAATTAGTAATAACTTATATCGTGTTACTATTTATTGTAGTATTGACTTTGAAGCACGTGGGTTTCGTGTAACAATTACTCTCCGAACAAAGACCCGAGTTTATCGCTACTCGTGACGTCAGAGCTGCTGACGAATCAGGTGACGAGGAACCGCTGCGTCACCAAACCGATCATAAACACGATCAGCTGGGCTATAAGATGTGTAGAGTTTGCGACCAGCGGGAGAATCAGAAATTATATTTTAAACTCTTGCCTCACCAAGGGTCTTGACTTGTGGTTTCTTCCGCGAAAGTTTGGTAACTCCCTGATTTACCGTTCCTGATTTTTGGCAAACCTCATATTCGTTTGAGTGGGATCATCTAATAAATCAGTTTTGTCTTTTCTTTTTTCTTTCTTTTCTTTTTTTCCCTTTTTTCCGCCACTTTTATATAGTTTATTCATTAGTTAATTGCATTTCATATCCTTTTTGAATGTGTTACCAAAATTGTTGTGTTTTAACTTTTAATGCATTGTTGTTGTAATATTTATGTATTTAGCTTTATTTAGAAGGCCTCCTTTGTAAATCAGTTTTTTAACTGAATAGGATAAACGTTAAATAAATTAATAAATATAAATAATAATAAATAAATAAATAAATAAATAAATAAATAAATAAATAAATAAATTAATAAAATACAATATGGGGGAAGGGGGCGAAAGTTTTGAGGATATTATGGTATTTGGGCGGGTTTTACGCTGCCATTAAAGTTTCAAATTTGAAGTGAAAAGGAAATGTAAGTGATGGTCCCAGCCATTTACATGACATTTTAATTAAAATTAACAATTTTGGAATTTTTATTTAAGCATTTATGAAACGAACATTGGTAGAAAAAGCGTATCTAGAAATTGACAATTGGAGGGAAAGGCGGGGAGGAGTGGGGGGGAAGTTCGCAAATCATGGGGTAAATTTCAAATCATCAGAGCCCCTTATTGCCGAAAGAGTAAATTTTGCAAATTTGTAACTATTAAAATCCTAAGAACTTATTTAAAAATCTAAAGTTTCAATAGGTGGAACAGATAACTGGCTATGTCACGGGGTTGGGACTGCCCCCTTGTATCCGCCCCCCTTGATTTGCCCCGGGTCCGACCAGGCCTTGAACCCGGGTCCCTTGGAAGTAGGGCGAGTCTTAACGTGACCAGGGGATCGATCCAGTATCGCCGAGAATCAAGTTAAAGAGTCTTTCTCTTTTGCAACGTAGGCTTGATTTATTGTTGTCGATTTGTTTGCGATTCTAGACATGTTCACATAGATGTTTCCGTTATCGTTCACAATAGGATATGTCATAACTGACCAGCAGTAAAGCATTGGGATGTTGAACACGATCGCTGATGTTACCAATGAAGTAATGGTTTAGGAAATTTACATTTCAAACAATTCAATATTGAAATATCTTTGAATCTATACCTAACGAAGAAAATTATATTTAAACTATTGATGAACATTACTTTTGATACAATTGCCTTTGGTCCAGCTTGTGTAACCATCAACCAATAAGAGCTCGAACATACCGTTGATAAATACATGATCAATAAAAAAAAAACTTATAAATATAAACTATTCATACAGTTTTTAACGTCAAAATATGATACTTATTTCCGATTGATCATTAACATAACATTAACAATTTGTTTGTTGAGTTGGTTTAATAAGTTTTGAGGTTTATTTGGATTGAGGGCGCTTCAACCATTAGGTTATAATGCGCCACTCTTGCCTAGAGGATATGGGGAGGAAAATCCAATGATGGTCAGAACTAGGCACGGGTAGGGGGAGGAAAGGGGGAGTTCTCACGTCGCGGTCGTCATCGCCTTTGTCATCGTTCGTGTCTTCATAGTCGTCGTCGTCGGGAGGTCGTCAAGGGATGGGGGAGTGGTCCCGGACGACGACTGCCAGAGCTCGTCTCTAGTTTTGGGGAGTTATACTCCCCTAGATACAGCTTCCAGTGGATGTTTTGTAGAAAACCAAACAATTTTTATGGAAGTCATCAATTCCAGCGCTATTTCGTTTGGACTGAGCAAACCTTAAAGGAAGGAAGAAGACCATTATATGAACCCGACGTTTAGTTTATAAACCAAGGGCAGGATTTTAGTCTGACAACATGGCTACCCCTAAGGTATAGAGAGACCAGAGAGCAAGAGTCTAATCTCGATATCCCCTCATCAATCTTCATCATCACTTTCTACAGTCTTGATCTGGCTGAATGCACACAATCAGCCTCAATGCTGTCATCAGCTGAAAGTAGCTGGCCCACTTGAGAGTTTGACGGGTGTTTCGACCTTAGAGCGGGCGGCAGGTCTGGCATTGGTTGTCTGTCTGATGGGAGATAACAGAGCTGTGAGGTGCATGGGCAACAAGATGCAACGTGCTGTTACATTGCCAACACGTGAGATGCATGTTACGCGAGCTAGGGGGGTTTTAGTGTTGGTCCGTGTGGCCGGGGGGGGGGGGGGGGGGGGGCAAGTAACGTGTGGGTATGCCTAGCATATCAAAACATTTTTTGATGGAATTAACTGTAAATTTGTGATAGGAAATGTGTCCAGAGAAAAATTGACTCTCTTCGGATGAATAGATTTATTTAGTCTTTTTGATTGCGTAAATGCAAATCTTTTTTTAAATTTGTCTTTGAAAAGGAAATCTGGCCATGGTCAGCGTGCCCCTCTTTAGACGAATAGTTAGGTAAGTTGGTACAGAGATGTACAAATTATATTTTATAGGGTGTAGGACTAATCTATGACAGATGTTTCCAAAATTAAGTACAATTTGTAAATTCAGAACTAAATTACCAGCTATGTGTTGGGGCGATTTTAAAATAAATTGCAATAAAGATCACGAAAAATGTATTGTTAGAAAATTGCACTTGGTCTGAGAATTAAGGTAGACCTATATGCATATTTTACAAAATATCCTATTCATGCTGGCAGCATAAATGTATGCTAGGAAGCAAAGCCTCCATGTATACATCTCTTTTTAAGGTCGTCCGTTCATCTACGTGTCAAGTCTCAAGATAAAATACAAAAGTTATCTACGATTGACATGCGTTTCTGGTTGAAATTGTCCTTGAACGAGGATGATAGAATGTTTATGGTGACCCTGGGGTTTAGGGGTTGGTAGGAACTACCCTTAGACAAACAGGGGGTATTTTAGAACCCGGCGCCTCCACCAAAAGCGACTAACTCCACAATCTGTTGATAGATTGATTGTTAGCAGATTCGTTCCGCTACTCAAATAGAAAAAAGTATCTTTAAGAAGTGTCGGCAACACTTCATTACGCATAAGAAAGATCAAACATTTCAATCAGTTGTTATTTTAATTACAGATTAATTTTTATTTATTTATTCTAAAATGGAAAATGGAAATGGTTCCTTTATACAGTTAATTTTTACAAAACCGAGCAAAAAGGGCCTTCAGTATTATCAGCTGCAAGTGTGTTTGTGGAAAAAAAACTGTTTTAAGGAATTTTTCATTTTACATTGCAGAATAAAATATATATTAAAATTAATCTGTAATTAAAATAACATTAGATACAAATGTTAAATTTGTTATGCGTGATGTAGTGCTGACGAGACTTTTCCTATTGATTGACTTATTGTAACAACAGGTATTAACCCACAAGTGTAAGGTAACTTAAACTAAACAATTAAGAATACAATTTAAAACCATACAAATTCGTTGTACAAAACATTAACTACACGAACAAGTACTATAAAATTAAAATTTTACAACAAAACATCAAGAAAACTTGAATAACAAAACTATTAAATATATATACATGTTAGCACGTAGGTTTTCACGAACAGTCATAGATACATCCGAATTTGGTTTTAGGGTTTTTGTTCGTATATTTCCTCTTCTCTCTAGCAGGCCAACACAAGGACCATTGTCAGCTGGTCGACGTTTCGGCTAAATCACATCAGCCATCATCAGGACGAAACCCTAACAGCTCAAAAAAACTACTGCTGCTGCCTCGACTGCAGACGTGGGAATGACCTCGCGTAACTACTCTGCTAGTTATTGATTCCATTCCAAAATTGCTCTGTTTAAAAAAAAACTTCCCAACATCCTTCTTTTTTAGTTTACATTTCAACTTCAGGTCATGGTCTTTCCTCCCTTTGTATAATCCTTTTCCAATTTTATTGCATATCTCATTCCATCCCTGTATACCTTTCATAGCACGAAACAGGTTGCTCAGCCTTTCAGAGTAAGAGAATAACGTTATCTGGGGGTGATGCAGACGAGTCCTCAACACATGAGCCAGAGCGACTCACTGCCCTCGCGGCTGGTTCGAGACAATCCATCAGCCACACTTGTAATTACCTCCTAGAATCAACCACACGCACCGACCAACGTGTGACAGCCACACGTCTCTCTTGCGGTTAGTCCCGGATCCACATTAACAACGCATCAATCTAGACGAGACACGCTACATTTAACTATTTTTTAAAATTATATTAATGATCTTTTGTATTTCACTCATGTCAAGGATACAAGTTACCTCGTAAAGATTATATTTCAATTATGATCTTGTGACGAATTGGGAAAAATACAAACGCTAGTTTCACATTTAAGGGTTTTATTCTAGGAAAAAGTCAAAGTCGTTGCTAGACGAGTGAGCGAGACATGTGTTGAGTACCCGGGAACGTTTGCATTTAAGTTGATTGATATAAGGTATAAACGATAGGGTTTTGAGTTTAGTTGGTGTAAGAGCGCGTTACATGAAAGGTCACAATGCGCCACTCTAGCCTATGTTAGACTAGGTAGGAGAGAACCATATGGATCCAGTCTTAAGTAGGGGGAGGTAATGGAATGACACCGGGTACTTAACACATGTCTTGCTCACTCGTCTAACAACGACTTTGGCGTTCTCCTAGTTATGTATAATTATTTTTAAATTATTAAGGATGAAGACTTTTAAGATGAGTTGAAAAATAAACAAAACGTATAGTTGTTACCATAAGAATTAATTATATAGACATTGGACATGAATGAGCTACGGGAGTGTTTTTTACCACTTGAATATCACATGCAGCAGTTTATTTCTGCGTTTAGTCGATTTATTTATTAGTTAGTTACTATATCGGCCTACATTAATTTAAGTATGCATTTCACTTTTTGAGCCTTGTAACGGTCATAAGTGTTAAGTGAAAGGGTGGGGGTGAATTTGTCGATTAATCTACAACCACCATTATAATTAATGATTATGACCGTTACAAGTTTCAAAAAGTAAAATGCATATTTAAATTAATGTAGGCCGTTATAGTAACTAACTAATAAATAAATCGACTAAACGCAGAAAGAAATTGCTGCATGTGATATTCAAGGGGTAAAAAAGACTCCTATATGGCTCATTCATGTCAAAAGTCAATAATATCAATAGTAATGTAAATAATTTAGATGTAGGCTTATTGAGGCTGAAGCTAGGAATAAGATAGACGTTAAAGAAAGAAAGAAAGAAAGAAAGAAAGAAAGAAAGAAAAAAAAAGTAATTGGATGAGCGTAGCGAGCGAAGCGAAGATTCCATTCCACTACAATGGAGAAAAAAAAATCCGGAGCGTTTTTCTTTCTTTATTAATGTGTTTTGTTAACACGATTCCGGCTAAACCGATACTCCAATTGCGATGAAATTTTCTGGAGGCCTTTGAAATCTCTGAACTTAGAACTGCCACGTTTTTGAGCGCAATCGAAAAAACACCTACATGCAAAATTGAATTTTACGATTTTTTCGATTTAAAAAAATTCTTGACTATAACACCTACATGCTTTATCCGATTGTAATGATTTTTTCACAGCACCTTAATTTTATGAATTTATATTTTCTTATGAATTTTTAGCGTAATCAAAAAATTATTTCTCATGGAAATCACAATGTTACGCTTTTTTCTGTTTAAAAAAAATTACGCTCATCCAACAACGCGCCTGAAAAAGAGTTTGCGAAGCTTAGTCGATTCTTGCAGGCTAGTCTCTGAAGATACAAATAAAGTATGGTCTGTATGGCTGTACCTAAGCAGGCGTTTCTGTCACCATAGCCGGTTACACTTGTAATGAAAATACGAAATTCATTGTTCATGTCCCCCAACAATATGTTTTACACTGTGAGTATGATTTGTACTAAAATATACTACTGGTGCGCGGGTACCCGAAATTTCGGGTCAGGTCGGGTATTTGGGGGCTGACCTGAACATGTATCATGTTTAGGGTTCTGGATTATACTCGGCAAGACTTACAAAATAAGATAAAAAGTAGAGACAAATAATCGACGTTTCGCTGGAATTGAACCCTCTTGTAAAAGAATGGGGATTATTCTAGGAAAAGCCAAAGTCGTTGTTAGACGAGTGAGCGAGCCATGTGTTCAGTACCCGCTAATACAAAAAATAATAATTAAATACAATGTATAAGTTAAATAGAGTATTAAATAAAACATAAATAAATATTATGAAATGGAAACGTACGGGTTTGTTGGGGTTGTTCACCCATGGAACGACCTGCCACTAGCCCTCAAAGCCCGCCGAGTGAGTCACTTCAAGGAGCACTTGTGGCAGAACCTCTGACATGTGCCGTGTTAGTTTTGTGATTCAGCAAGGCTCTTCGCGCAAGAGGCAAGAGATTTCTTCATGATTTTAAGTGTTTTAGCAAAATATTTGCCAGCGTCGACGCCATTTCTTGTTGTTGTTGTTGTTGTTGTTGTTGTTGTTGTTGTTGTTGTTGTTGTTGTTGTTGTTGTTGTTGTTGTTGAATGTTATGACAAGGATAAACAATAAAATCAATAAATACTAATTTAGTGACATCAGTTATGACGTAAAACGTTCGGTTTCTTAGTGATGGCGTAGATTCACGAGATCGTTTATGAAATCAATATTTATAATAATTTAACCCGTATTTTACGTTTGAGACAAAAACATGTTTGTTTCACGTTACGTCAGTGGGATAATGATATGTGGTGTACATGCAGACAAGTGTAGGAAATTGCGAGGAATGTTGAAGACGCAGTTGAGAAGCGTGTGTGCTAATGTGTCTTCCACATTCGTGCAAAGCGTTCGTGCGAAGATGTAAACGTTGTAATTTTACCTTTATTGGAATCAGGGTACATCCAAGAAACACATTTAAAGATAATGTGATGCAAATCTAATACCAGAAAGATATATTAGTGTGCGAATTATTTAGAAAAATAGGTCTCATCCCGGTTTTTTAGATTTCTAACTACTTACAAGGAATTGGATTTATTGGAATTATTGTGTTAGATTGTGGGAACGTATACGAACAATTTTCAAACTCTTTCGACGAATATTTGAAAAAATTAATACTGGATAAGTATTTATCTGTGAACTATTTAGAAAAATAGTTCAGTTCTGTACATCTTTAACTACTTACCTAGAATGCTCGTGTAAGATTCTGTGGGAATCAAATATGGGGGATTTTAAGAAAATACTGCAAACATAATATGGGATAATTTTATAATTTCTGTTGGTTTTGCAAAAAAGAATAAGTTTGAACTGCGATTCGCGAGCTACTTGGAAATATTTTACAAAGTAATTCCTTGAGGAATATTATGCAAGCAAAGGAATAATTTAATGGTCAAGTTTCCCTTTCATCGAAGTTTCGAAAAAAAGAAAATTATTTTCCTATAAGCAATTTAGCAAACATCTAAGTTCCATAGAAATTACTACCTAACTATTACTTTGAATAATGAGATTTGTGGGGAACAGGGGTGGTGGGTGGCTGCTTTGTATGCTTACCCTAAAAAATATCATGGTTTTTCTAGATATTATATCTTATTCAAGCATATACATTTTTATCAATTTGTTTCACAAAAACTCGTTTATTGATAATTTATTAAAATTTCGTCGTTTCCGATTGTTTAGTTCTAAAACAAATAGGGCTACCAAATTAAATTGTGGATCAATAACAAGGGTCAAAACACGCCCTTCTAAAAATATATATATAACTAAGCAAAGATATATTTATTTATGTGATTTATTTGTAAAATTTCTTTTCTTTTCGTAAATAGTTGACTGATAAATGGATTGAATATTGCATCTTCTTGTGGAAGGTTGAGGGATCATACAAAGGACTATGCTAGTTTACTCTTCTTCGAAAAATTAAATATGCATCAAAATCCAATCATGTTTGCTTCTGAATTAGCAATATTTAAGTATAGATTTCGGTGAAACAAAATTGTCTTTGAACTAACACAAATATTATGTTTTAGTGTGCGTACAAATATTGAAAATAAATTTACGAGTTTTACATTACTCATTACGGCTATGTTAGTATAAAAACTTGAATTTAATTTTCTTAAAGTACGACAATACTACTTTAGTTTTCAAGCATTGTTCAATGAAAAATGTTAAAACGATTCCATTTACATGACGAACATAATATGCTTCTTAATACTCTGATCAAAGCTGAAGCGTGCAGCTGTGACGATGTGTATTGTGTTCTTGAATGACGCTAGCGCGCACACCTGCAGCAATCAATGGTCTCAATCAAAACATTACGTGCCGTGTTTACTATTACCTTAAGCGCAGGTTGTGAGTGGGTTTTACGTTAACAGCTTTCCTACTACGAGGTGTAGTTTACACCTTCGAACATAAGTAAATCAAGGGGTCTCTTCTATACCCAGCCCTTGATTTACTTCTGGTCGAGGGTATACATGAGCCAAGTATACACAAGTGATGCGCAGACATGTAGTTTCATTCCAAGACGTTAAATAACATTAATTTTGGAAACTTTTCCATTCAATTCAATATTACATTGAATAGAACATCACCATCTTATCAGTGAGCCACTTAAGCTTCTCAAACCCCTTTAGTCTGATTCCATAATTTTTATTACATTTTTAATATTTTGTCAAATATTTTTTATGAAACGTATTTTAATGAATTTTGGAAAATTTTGAATTTTGAATTTAAGTTTCAATTAAATTTTAAATAGAAATTTGAAAACCTTTCCTTGAATTAGTTTGTTTCTGATTTTTTTTGCACATTTTGCATTTTTGTAGCTCAAAAATGTATTTATTTTTTAATCATTGAAAAAAAAATTGTGCTCAAATTGGAAAGTTTATCATTTACCCGGATTAAAATTTGAAATTTGATGTCCATTTAAATGACCACGGTGACTGAAAGGGCTGAATCATCTTCTCTCTTTCCGTCCGTCTGTGCGAGTGTCTCGCGTCACGATAAGAACCGAATATGATCTCTAATTGACACAAGTTTTTTTTGTTGACATTTCCCTTCATTAAGGATGATACATAATGTTCTTGGTGACCCTTGGGGGCGGGGCCAAGGGGTGTGACTTAAACTGTGTTGATTTACTTTTTCGTACCCGGCACCTCCACCAAGAATTTCAATTCACGATATCATTTTATTTGTGTGTTCTTCGGTAATCTGTTGATAAAGTATCGTCGCTCCCTGTTTTGGGTTTAAAAATCACAATCAATTTAAAATCTATTTGAGATATAGTTTGGTAATTGTTTAACTATCATTGTTTTTGTCCTAAATGATTTTATAATATTATTTGTTGAAAATATTATTTAGATGAAAAAAGTGGAAAAGTTGAGCAAGATATGTGTAACTATATTTAAAATCGAAGGTTTAAAAAAATATGTAGGTGAAAATATTAAAGGAAGAATTTTTGAAAATAAATTTAAAATGGAAGTTTTTAAATGCATTATACAATCATAATGAAGTTTGCCAATTCTTTGACGATAAGTTGCATACAGTCGTCTGACGAAACATCTTCACTGGTGCAACAATTCACTGTCGGGTATTTTAAATACGCGGACGATTTCAAATCCCACGCAAACGTCACATAGTTTTATGTTCATTTGTCATCGTCACCGTCAGAACTCGCACATAACCACCCACATGGACGTCTGTGCTCTGCGCAACGCTGACAATATTACCGCACAACTCAGACGTAACGCTTACGAAAGACAGAACCGATGGATTATATGTATTGTCTGAGCTTCCGTGGGTAAAACTTAAAATATGAATATTCTTTACAACATAAGTACTAAATTAAATTAAAACAGTGCTTAAACTGCTCTACAAATCTTTCATTTATGATGATGTTAAGATTTATTTAGCTGCTGGTGTTTTAAATTAACCCAAGTTTTGAATTTAAATATATACCCGTGAGAGCTAGCCCACGCATTGCGCGTGAGATTCTAACGTGGAGGTTGTTGGTTCGATTCCCCTTACAGACAATCCTGACTCAATGATTCTCCAAGGGTTTCTTCAGTACATAAGCGATTGCTGGGATGTTCTCGTCTTATACCTCCCTGGAGATTCCCTTACTATCATAACTCACTTTGCACATTGGGGCCATGCGAACAATGTACCTACATTTCGAAATAAAAGATGTTGAACACCCCAATGTAGGGCTTACGTACCCCTGAAGATCTATTTACTAATTGACAACAGTCGACAGCGACAAGCGACAATAGTCGACCGAAACGACCACTTTTAGTGGCAATAGTCAAGTATCTGACTGCAGCTATACAAGCTTATAAGCTGTGTTTTGCCAGCAATTACCCATTTAACATCTTTAATGCCGTCTGCCAATGTTTCCTTAATGTAATAAACAACAACATACAACAAATGTAAGTAATTACTATTTAATTCGGTATTTTGAAAATTCGAGGTAGCAGTTCTCACTTGCTTTTCTCACTAAAGTTGTCGTTTCGGTCGACTATTGTCGCTGTCAGTTTTACTATAAACAGACCCCCTGATGTGCGCATTCTCGTTGGTCTTATGGCTAGTCTCTGTTTCCAACGTAGAATGTCCCAGGTTCGAACCCTACTTTACACAACACAAATTTATTTTATTTATCTGTTTATTCATAATATTGTGAACTCATTTTCAAATCAAAAGTATGATTCTAGTGTGTTCACTGTTCAATTGAGCCTCTTCCCGGTCCGCCTCTTGAATTCTCTACCTCATACACAGCAAATGCTTTGCCTCATATAAATCGGTGTTATAAATTCTCATCAACAAAGAGCAAATATTTAACCGAATGATTGCGCTGTGGGGTGACAAGTTGAGTTTTGTTCTTATCCCGGCATGTTATGGCTCGTCGTATTGAAACTCCTTAGACATTGTCCATCATTGTATGATCAAATTAATAGACCAATAAATGATCAAATTAATAGACCAATAAATATTATTATTATTATTATTCCCAACATTATAATTCCAAACATTACATAGTCAACTTAAGAGGGCAAATTGTCTCTGGGCCCTACTAAACATGCACGGAAATTTCCAAATAATTGACTAAAACGAACTCTCCAACGTCCATACTCTTGATATAGACTACACGTTCTCCAATTCTCGTTGGCCTAATAGCTAGAGTCCCTGCTTCCAATGCAGAAGTGCATGTATAGAGATGTTAAACAATTCATAAATCAATCAGTCCAATGCAGAATGTTCAAGGTTCGAATCGAAGTCCTACGAAAAACAATTTGTTTTGCGACTAGGGGTTGAGAGATGATAGGGGGTGATGCTTGTAGGTAGGGGCGCCATGCCTGTCGAAGTAACGAGGGGGCGGGTCAAGAGTAAATGGGTGTTTGAAGCTCGGGGGTTGTTTGAAGTGAATAGGAGGGGGGTGGGGGGAGTCACCCCTTTACGTCCATATTAAAACATTGTGATAAGACATTCGAGTAAACGGAGTAATATTTTAAAAATCAACAGGAAAACATAATTTAATTTCCTTATTTGGGAGAAACCCAATTTCGGGACGTTAATCTCGATCCACAAACACCTGGACAACCCGACCGATGTGCTAAGTGCCCTGCGTGAGTGTGCGTGAGTGTGCGTGAGTGTGCGTGAGTGTGCACCCGGGCACTGCCGCACACTAAGCTGTTATATAACCCTGTCCAGTAAAACAAAACCCACCTCTGTAGTCCAGGACAGCGAAGTGAGATAGATCTTACCTTGAATATCGCACGGCTATAAGGCTGAAAGGTGTGCCTAGATTCTCTCAGTGCACCTCCGACCACGGACGAGAAAACACCTCGTGCGCAGGCGCAGTAGAAAGTTGCGCCGAGAGAGAAAGTCAACACGAACGAAAGTAAACGCGCGACCGACGTCGGGAAATTTTTATTTATCTTTAATGGAAAAAATAACAAAATCCACGTATACGTTTGTTGTTAATTATTTATGAGGAGTTAATTTATAAGTTGGACGGTTTTAGTTAGTTGTAGCGTAACCCGAGTTTTAGATTTAGTAATTATTCAAGTACACAAGGACTGCGCGAGTGTTTTGTTTTGAAAACTTGTTGATTCTAAAAAATTGTTTTGATATTTTTTTTTCGACATTATTTTTTTATTCTGATTGACAATGAATAAAAAACAATTGTGATAATAATTTTGGAATCGAAAATTATCTCAAAAGTAGTGCGCGAATTGTTAAAATGATCGGATAAAGCGTGCCAGTGCCCGAAGGAATTAACACAATAGCAAGAAGGAAACTGCAGAGGTGAGTTTTTTAGTTTTTAGTTTGTTTAATTAAAATAGCCTTGGAGAACAATGCAATTAGTTGTGTGTTAGTTTCAATGCTGGTGGATTGTTATTGAAGTAAGTTATTTAAAGGATTCTAGTTGAGGTCTGTTTCATTTCTTAAACAAATAAACGAGATAGTTTATGTGTTGAAAAACGTCGAGAGTTGACTTGTAATGTGTGTTTTTACATATTGCCATCTGCATACGTAAACATATTATCCCAATATACCTAAGTAGTTGAGAGTTGCCACTTTACCATTATCGGCAACATATAAACTTTGATTAATGATAATTAAATTGAAGAAATGAAGTGATTCAGTTAAAAAATACTAAATAATGTAATGCCCCCAAAAACAGAAAGTATAAAAATATATTCCCACTGCAAATTTAGGCTAATTTCGTTAAAGTTGCCACTATTGAAATTCGTATTGCCTGTGAGTATAGTTTGGTATCTGTATGTAAAAAACACATTACAAAATAAATAAAATCAATTGATTATATAAGTCCCGGATTTTGATAAACACGTCCCGAAACACTTTTAAACGCGTCCATTAAAAGTGAAACAATGTTATCAAAATCGTTCCCAGAAGTGACACAATGCCTTTGACATATTGTCCTTTTACGCATTACAACACACTTTGAGATTAGCCGTTCTGCGTTATGCACTCTCATACAAAGATAATTCGCGTCTTTTATGTAAGCATACGCACTTTTAAATCACATCATCTCGTAAGATAAAAATAGAAACGCTTATTTATAACTGGAATTTGAAATTATGATTTTGTTAATTATGCATCACAAATAAAAATCAAGTTATAAAATAATATGATAAGGAAATTATTCAAACATTGCTGCTGTTGCAATTAGCATTTAAAATTATGTTTTACATAATCGTATTCGTTGTGCGATTTTAATGAAGTACTTCCTACATCAGATATAAAATAATATTGTTCTAGTGAATTGATTCCACAAATATTTCATTATGCTCTTTACCTTGTTAGTGAAAACTTTAATATATTATCGTGGGTACAGATCGGTACGGTATATTTCCCAATATTCTTTCTAGAGCATGTACATTCCCAAGATCGTACGAACATAAAGTGTAGTGTAAGCAAAATGTTAACATTTACGTTATGAAGCTCATTCAGTTTGCTATTGTGCTCGCTAAGACAATAGCGTGGGCCGCCGAGAAAGCTAACAATGACACAAGAATTGTCCGGAAACCGTCATAAAGTGATATAATTATGTTCGTACGGTGCGTTTTATCAAATCTTTTAGGGCAACACGAACGACGGACGGATATTACGACAACCATCCTCCGAGATCACATCAATACCCCCCGCTCACATGAGGACACTGTTGCTAAATCTCCGACAACTAGGCCTACATGCGCTTATCTTTAGAATGCACAACCGTTTTATTAGCTATTGTTAAGAATTAATATAGAATAAATGCGTTGAATTAGTTTAAATTTCTCGTGGGAAACCTGTACAGAGTGCAATACATGACCCTATTTATAGGTGTCTAACTAGACTAGGGATGTCCGAGGGCTGTTTAAAGAGGATTCAATCACTTGCATTCGCATTAAGGCTATTCCACCGCGTTTTTCTATTTTCCAAAATATGCTACTAAGTTAAAATATATTGAATGGCTTTGAAACATGGCTATTTTAGAAAATCAAAAATATTTTTTCCAAATTTTTCTGATCCGGTACACGGCCAATATAGCCACCTCAAAATAATTTCAAACTTCAATTCGCCAGGGCACACCATTCAACGTACGGTGTTGTGCTTTTTTGACATTAATTTTTAACTGTTTTTCTATGGACTGACTGAGAGAAAACAGATTTATTTTTAACAATTGTCTTTCCAGCGAATTTTTTCGTTTGGCGGTATTTTTTACCGATTTGTACCGCCAAACGAAAAAATTCGCAGGAAAGACAATTGTTGAAATAAATCTGTTTTCTCTCAGTCAGTCAAAAGAAAAACAGTTGAAAATTAATGTCACAAAAGCACAACACCCTACGTTGAATGGTGTGCCCTGGCGAATTGAAGTTTGAAATTATTTTGAGGTGGCTATATTGGCCGTGTACCGGATCAGAAAAATTTGGAAAAAATATTTTTGATTTTCTAAAATAGCCATGTTTCAAAGCCATTCACTATATTTTGACTTAGTAGCATATTTTGGAAAATAGAAAAACGCGGTGGAATAGCCTTAAGGACTGAGGAAACCGTCGAAAAAAACTTCAGTTAGGATTGACGATCTCGGTGGGATTTTAATCCGGGACCTCCCGTATCAGAGTCGCGCTGGTAGTTAAAAATATATATATAATAATAACATGAATTTATTTTTATTTTTAATGTAAATAATTGTGAGTTTTGGTCTACAAATTTCATATCAACTTCTATTTTTAACTTTATATATCTTTTAAATTATCAATTGCTGCTGGTGTAATTGGCCGAATCAGTATTCAATAATCACTTATTACTATAAATTAATTATCGTACCATTAATATGGGATTCGAAACCTATTGCTGCAGGACATTAAACTATTTTATTATTTTGTTTGTTTATACAAAAACAATTCAATTTATTTCAATTCAAAATTTACAGCTTGAATTAAATAGTTATTTTAAGGAATACAAGACTTGAAAGTTATCATTACAATATTTATTATTAGGGACATGCGGATTTTGTTAGCATTGCACTTCAACATGGATGATACAGGATGTTTTGGTGACCCTTGGGGTTAGGAGGGAGGGGGGGGGCTTACCCCCAGAAAGTTCGAACATTCGTGACCCGGCACCTCCACCATTGACGCGCGAAAGGGTAACGATCCCATTTTCGTTTTATAAAAAAAAAAAAAATAGCAGTGAAATGAGATTTTTTACACACTATTACTGTGTAGGATCCGTGATGCACGTTTACAGTGATAAACAACTCCCTCTACTCAAGAGCCAAAGTGTGTGATTGTTGTTCGCGAGTTACGTGCACAGAATGGCAGGAATGCCGTGTGGTGTGTGTGCTAATAGCTCGCCCGGTGTGTCCCTCAGCGATATCCAGGCACCACGCCCCACAGTGTAATACACCTTCGCCGTGCAGTATGCAAGAGTATAGTTTCTTACTTGGTATTAGCCGTAGTCTAAGAGTTAGTTTAGTTAGTTAGTTAGTTAGTTAGTTAGTTAGTTAGTTAGTTAGTTAGTTAGTTAGTTAGTTAGTTAGTTAGTTAGTTAGTTAGTTAGTTAGTTAGTTAGTTAGTTAGTTAGTTAGTTAGTTAGTTAGTTAGTTAGTTAGTTAGTTAGTTAGTTAATTAGTGAGGTTTTAGGGCAGTAAAGTTTTCAATGCCCATCAATTTTTCCTGGTTGCTTTATAAATATGAATTTCAAATTAAGGATTAAATGTATTGTATTTCATACATTGAATCCTCCTCCTAGGCCGTAGTATATATGCGTATATTATACGTATATATATGTTAGAATGCTAGGGACACGCGAGATCCTTCTCACTCATGTTTTATCCAACTCATTTTATTTCGTCAACTCAACGCCTCACTAACCGGGGAAACCACTGCGAGCGTTGAACTAACTAAACTATCTCACCAGATTGACTCTCTAAAGTCTAAAAGACAATGTGTTGTGCTTGGTATTCACGACACAAAAGCAATGACCTCTTTAAACGTTTGTTAAATATGCAAAACACCTCCACAGAAAATAATACCTCGTGAATTAGAACTAACTATAAGCAGTGATGTGTAAGCAGGCTTGATAATAAGGGACATAATAAATTCTAAGGTTATTTGTTCCAAATTAGCCTTGTTGATTCTGGTGCTGTCCGCGGGTGGAATCGTGTCCAGCTTGATTGATCGGTGATTCCAACTTAAATATACCGGTCTCTAGTTGGTCATTGTTCGCTTGTCGATGGGGTCGGCGCCTACAGGGTTGATTTGGTCGGTTTTAAATTTAGTGTCCCCCACTGAAAAACATTTATGGGTAGACTCTTAATACGAATGTATTTATATTTATTTATTTAAACATGCTTTAGCCGGATGAGCACTGGAAAAAAATCAAAACAATCTAGTAGGCATTATTTAAATCATGATAAATAATGATGTGACCAATATTGACTACATTAAATTGGACTTTTTGCTTTCCTTCAAGGAAATTGTATAAATAAGACATTAATTCCTATGGAGATATCACCTCCTTCAGCTGACTGTACACCGCTGATAGTACATACTGTACGACATATCCAGATGTATGGCAAGATTTCGCACTATCCATAAAATGACTATGCTTACCTTAAGCAATAACCTCGACTCTGAGTATAATTATTTATTTATCATGTCATAGAAACAGTGTGCTTGTCGTTACTTGAGATAGAAAGGTAAAAATGTGTATATCCTTGTTTAATTTATTTGCAACAACAACTTGGCATTGTTTATAATTATTATACATCAACTTAGCAAGTGTTGTGTAAATAATGTCTCTTATAGTTGATGGAAGGTGGTATCCACTGAAATATCACATTATTTAAACTATTTTTATCGCAAGCACATTTTAAAAGGTTGGATTGAAACAGGAAGATATATTTACCTGTTGCATTATAGTTTTAATTTAAAAGTCTGGCGTATAATTGCAAGCGAAGCTGGTGGAGGATGGATGTGTGCGCATGGTAGAACATGGTGTCACCAATTGTTTATAGCAAGATAAGCCAGCGATGTAAGCTCATGATAAACATGCAGCGCTTGGACAAGCTGGCAAGTGATGTGTGGCCAGATAAAACACGCTGTCACCAGTGAGCAGCGCAAGACTAAATGTTAATATATGGGAAAACACACTGTATATTGCAACCTGACCAGCGAATATATACATCACGAAAGTGGTTTCTGCGATGTTTTACCTCATCTTAAATTCACAGGAAAAGAAACTCGTCTTGCATAGAATTAAAACTGGATTTTAAAACATTTTAAAATTATTTGTTTTATTTTATTTTTGATTGGGCAAAGTGCCAAAGTTTCGTCTTTAACATTATGTACCTGAATAATTTTCACCGTGAAATTAGTTTGTGTTGTATGATTCGAAAGCTCCGGTTACTTTGAGAAACTACAGTTTTAAATAAATGTTATTTAAAAATGATTTAAACATATAATTTCTGTAGCTCGTATTAGTTTTTGTTATAAAATGCTGTGGGATAAAGTCCAAACACGAATGTATTTTTATTTTATTTTAAGTAAACTTTTATAAAAATAATTTTTGTGCTTTGCTCTTCAATTAAGACGATGCTGAATGTTTTTTATGGTTTGTAGGTGTTTAGGAGTGGGACAAATATAATCTTTAAAGAGGGTAGTTTTCCGTACCCGGCACCTCCACCAAGTTTTCCAAAGCGCGATAAATTTATTTTCTTCGGCAATCTGTTGATTAATTTAAAAATTTTTCAAATTATCAATGTGCCTCATTAAATATTGTAACATAATGTCAGAAGGAGTAAAATGAATTGATATTGTGAATCGGCAGTGTTGCTACATCTGTCAATAAACCTAATGAAGATGGCCGAGTAGTCATTGAAATATTCTAACCAGTGTTTTAACTATTTTTAATAGTGTATACACATTAAAGTGATTGAATGATTGAAATGTTAATTGATGATCGTGAAAGTGAAATAGTTTTGAACTTTGAATTAATAATCACGATTCGAGAGAGAAATGTACGTATAGTGTGCTAGGATAGGATAGGAGTGTGCAGGCTACGCCTAACAGTGTAAAGTAGTGTGTTAGGATAGGATAGGATAGGAGTGTGCAGGCTACGCCTAACAGTGTTGGGTGGTGATGGTCTCAACGGTTTATAAATTATAATAATATCTATTTGAGCACCGATATTAGTCGTGACCCTGCAATTACAGCCAACAACAAAAAACAAAATATAAACCACTTTCAATTTTTCTAAGCGCCATATCTGAGCAGTATTCAGTGCGAGTTTCTTTCAACGCAAAGCGTAAAAGTTGTTAGTAACGATGATTTGTCGGCAGATTAATAGGCTGCACTCTGTGCTGGTTCTACATAAGAAGCTTCAAACACTCGCATTAAAACGTGTACGCTTAGTGCAATAAACACTAAGTAATATAAGAAATCTAGTTGTCGTAAATACGCGATTTAGCTGTCTCATACGCATAAAAGTGGGATAATGTTCCATAGCTAACGCTTGTTAGTTATTATCGTGTTTGTGATATGAGAGCGGTGGCTTATTAGTAGAGATACGAGAAAACAGCGATTTGTGAATAGATGCTACAAAGCGCTATTTTTTTTCAATTAAAACTTTGGTAGTCCTATTTTATTTTAGATAGTACCTATAATTTGTTTGTACACATTTTTATTCAGATGATAATTCAACCTAAGTGACATAATTTTAAAATAAAACTATAAAATTTTGAAAGTGGCCAAAAATGGATGCTACAAAACGCTATAAAATGACACTTGAAAATGCTATACACACGTATGTCTACTTATTAGTTATTGGCCTTCTCGCCCTATGGTCAAGAAAAGATTTTATAAAAAATAATATAGATGCTTATAAGTTGTTTCTCGATTTGGTTAGTCGGGAAACACACCCGTAGGTGGAACTGTTATTAATACAATTCAGAAATAAAAAACTAAAAATAACTGTCGGTATGGACTTTTTTAATTTCTGAATTGTATTAAATAGTATATTATATTGGTTAGTTATCCTGTCTGGTCTGCAGACGGCTTATTCGACTTGCAAGCGCCACGCAGCTGTTTTCACTACTGTGGCGGTGCTGGGGGTCAATCTCGTGACCTCAAACAAGCGTCATTTGTTGGGTGAGCGAAGCGAGTTAAGCTTCTTATCTAGAGAGAAATGTTACTTGGTTTAACATGGTGACTGGAACTAAAAAATGTGGAAGGGAGTATTTTATTTTTATTTTTTTTAAATTAGACTTCACTTGCAAAGTGTAGAAAAAACGTAATTAATATTTACTTTAAAGCTTTCGCATGGATGCTTGTGAGTAATCTCAGTCATCTAATACGTAAAATGGAAAGTTAGACAATTCACATAAATTTACACTGGATTGACCTTGAAATTTTTTATTTACCTCTTTTCCCTCTCCCCCAATGAGTGTTCGCTGTTCACACATTTACAAATGCTGGAAAGCAAATATTTTGAAAAGTTATCTGTCGCTAGTGAGAATATGGTTAGTGCTCTTATAAGAAGAAACAATCATTTAATTAAAGAATGCTTTCGTGGCCTGACATAATGTGACTAACATATTTTAAAATCATTAATTTTACGGTTAATGCCAGATGAGTGTTCTTTAAACTCGGCAAGTGTCATAAACCTTAAAATAAATGTTCAAATAGTTATAGCAATAATTTTATTATGTCGACCTTTTCTAAATTATTTTTCTTAAAATCCAAGACAAAACACAGACGACATTTTCTTGATGGTTTTTAGTCAGACTTTCAGTTTTTTGTCTTCATGAACCCACGTGCTTGAACTGTTGAGTAACACTAACCGGGCGCCATCCTTGATCAATATTTAACTTGAGGCTCGATGTTGGAGAAGCACTAGACGTCCATTACACAGACGAACTTACATTCGCAGTGTTTCAAAGTGTCCGTGTTACTTTACCTCGGTGTTCGTGAAGCTCGGTTGGAACCGGTTGAAGATTTAGAGAGTGAGAGTTTGTTGCGAACCACTTACATGAAAGACGAGCCTGCATCAGAAGAGGTTTTTATAACTTTAACTCACAACCTGCACTTCACTCGAGATATTATGTTCAAATGCAATCACTTATGAGGAAGAAAAGATTTGATGTTCCTTGTCTTGCAGCCTTAATCTTAAATCATTACATCTGAATACAACTTGGCATACTTGATGATGAAGGACATCTGTACACCCCTACCACATCAGATTTCCAAATTTATCATAGATCAATCAGGAAATTCGTAGTTATTTGGGTGTTTTTGACCATTTTGCATATTCTAAACTTTAGAAAATAGAATTTATTTTTGGTTTATTTTATATAATCAATATTGGAAAAGTGCTATGATAGATGCCTTCATAATTCATTTTTACACAATTATGTAAAATTACAAATAGACGCAATAAAATTTGGTGAGAAATTTATTGCGCTTAAAATGAGCTGCCTGCCTCCCCTTAATCATGTATTTTTGTCACATTAAAACCTAAAATACATTTGATTACGTTAAGTTGTAATAATGAGTGTATTGTTCGTTCAGATTACTTCTGACATTAGTTTACTTTTTCTTGACACAGTCCTGAAAGTCCCCCACTTAAAATCAGTTATGTATAGACTCTTAATACGAATATTTGATTAATGTAATGACTTTTTGTGCTATTACTCATGTATCGTACGTGGTAACACCTAGTCTGTGTTGCTTAACCATCCATAAGCATTGATAGTTTTGTTCATAATAATCGGACGCAGATTTCGATATATTTAAATAACGTAATCAAAATTTAAAGTATACCGTATATTAAGCATATAATGAAATGGGGCTAATTACTTTAGCCGTGAACAATCTTTTAAAAAATAGCTTAAGAGCACATTTCAAAATGCCCTAAATTTCTTTTAAACAAAACAGTGAGTTTTTTTAGTGATATTCCAAGCTGATTTCTTTAACTGCTCAAATCACCTTCGTTAATTTTATATCTTTGTAGTAATTTATAATTTAAAGGTTAAATCCACATACACTCATAAACCACAACAATATCGTATTGTATTTCGAAATAATTTGCATAACATGGAGATATGATTTAATGAATTAATTAATTAGCGGGTTTAAACAGGTTGCAAAACAAATTATCTCCTTAATAAGTTCTCCTGTGAAAGATTGAGACACAATCTGGTTTGATGAAGGCGTGGATCTAAGTGAAGACGGAGAGAGGCTTGATGTGAAGGTTGGCAATATATCCCAGAATGCACTGCATGCTAATTAGCTGGTTGGAGTGGGCGCTTTGTTTAAATGTGTTTGGCACTGTAAACTTTTCATCCTTGAAACGTAGACGATACAATATAAACCGGCGCGACAAAATAGTCCGATTATCCCAAAAATGTTGTGTACTCTTCAAATCAACGTTATTTTAGAGTTTAATTAAAAATGTGTGTACATTTTTTTATAGTAATTAGACTTCAAGTAGATTTACTCAATAGTGTGTTGATGGAGTGTACTAAAACTCTTGTTTCATATTCCAAGGCTGTCGACAAAATATATTAGTTTGATAGTGTTAGGATATGTTCCGATGCCAAAGCATATTATGGCAAGAATTAACAATTAGGTAGAATTTATTAACCGCAACAATATTTCTCAAAATAACTTTGTCCTTGTTTTCATTAAAGAAAAAATATATTTCAAAATCTATCTAGGATGGTAAATTAAATTGAACACAGTTGGCATAATAAACTAATAAATTTGAGTTAATTGTGGTAATTACGAATTGCTACCACAAGTAATTAGTTATAAAATATAATTATGATTATGGTATTGTAATTCGCGATCACTATCTCTGAAGGGTGTTAGATTTTTAAACTTGTGATAACAGTGTAGCTCTCTGCTCAAGGTACTTGCCCATCACACCAGGGCCAGTACAGCTTCTTGCATTGCCTAGATAACATCTCCAGTTGTGTTCGACAGGCTTCTTTCATTTCATAACGAGCCCACGCCGCGCTCAGCGTTGCGTGGGAGCTGGGGGGGGGGGGGGGTAGCCCGCATCATTTGGCAACCAACATAACCTCACTTCTCGCGGCAACTTTCACTCGGACCAGAGCTTTCATTCCCTCTGTCACCGCGGTCGATTAGCTACCACTGTTTACCGGGATTAACTCGTAATATCCTAGACCCAGGATAAGATCAGGAAATATTAGGGGCCTCGTGTCGAGAAGATTTTTGGAAAATCGCTCTAGAAAACTTTATTATGTAGTTGTTTGTTATGAAAATCGTCTGTAATCACATTTCACTTACAAAACAGTTATTCAAAGTATTATTTTCCTTAAGAAAACCTTGAAAACCCTTCAGGCATTACATAAAAGAAGATAAATTAATTCCAGTAACTTTTCAATGAATCATTTTTATCATAATTCACTCACGTATATATTTCTTTACCTTATTTTCCAAGTTTCATAGTTTTGCTGATAATGTTGTTGAAATTTCTTGTTCTTATATTTCTTAATATATTTATAGCTATAAAGTTGGCAGTCACCTAGTGAGTTCATTTAATTAATTATATGTTGCGGAACAAATAATAAATTAATAAATAATTCTAAACGAGCTCAAGCATAATTTAATTGGCTGAGAATGGGCGGGGTTATCTGTACTGATCGACGACTATTATGAACTTCAGAATAAATATTTTTTTAATTCATTAATCAGTAGACGTTTCATTAACTACTATAGTCAATAATCAACACTCGATGGGTATGTTACAATTAACCAATGGTAATTTACCTTCACCAGGTTTTCAACCCACACATCAGAACCGTATAATCAGTAGTTAATGTGATGGAATACATATAACGCAGAGTCATCTGTGTCACCATGTGTAAACAAGGTGTAACGTATTGCCTAACGGAAGCTCAGTTTACCCTTTGAAAGCTATAAACGACTACAATATTTTTATTGATGTAATTATGCACTCTTTGACATGATTATACATGTTTTTTTAGACTTGCCCGGTAGTTTTCAAAGAAAAAATAATTAAACATTAAACACACAAGAGTGGAATCATTTTGAAACGCACTTTCTTCCATCTAATTACTATAATCGAAGAATTAACTCTTTACAATCAAAACTTAGCTGATTTGACCTAGAAAATAGTGAATTGCGCATATAGGTCAAAGTTATAGATAATTGTTGGTCGCAATAATGAAACAAAAACGAGTTTCATGAGCCAAGACCAACATCCGATTATGGCTATTTGAGTTGAAAGCTTAGTCGTCAAACTGCTCTCGTTTGGTGATACAAACTGGCTACTGTATAATGACAGATTGTTGAATCATAATTAGGCACTTACTTCAAATTAGTACGTTTAGAACCCAATCAAAATGGAATTATGTACCGCGGATTTGAATACATCCGTATAGTATTAATCTTTAACCCTTTCCGGTCCAGCGGTGCCATATGGACCCTCAACGATTTAAAATTTTATTCTGTGCAAATAATAGTCTGTTTATTATTTGGCCCCGACTTTTTAATCTTTTTTTGTAAATCATAAATAAATACTTTTTTCAATTGCAATGGGACAAAAAGTGAATTTTGAGAGAAGATTGGAAACACACATCTGCAAAAAAGGCTATAAAATTGAGGAAAAATCGATTTGTCCCGGATATGTAATAAATCTCTATTATTGTTATTATTTGAGATGCAAAAACTTCAAAATTGCAACAAAAAAAAAAATAATCTAGTTTTGGGAAAGTATTTCAAATTTGAATTTTTACTTAAAATTAAGCTTTAATTCAGATTAATTGAGATTGTCAAAGAAGGATACACAAATAAAACATCTTCATGAGTATATATATTTTGGTGGAGGTGCCGGGCTCAGAAATATTCCCTTTATTATTGATTATATTTATACCATTTAAATTAGGGAAGACGCTCTCCTGTATGTATCACTATTTCTGTCCGTCTGAGCGTGTTGTTACTTCTCACGATAAAAACTGAACATGGTTTCGATTGACTTCGGTACATTGCCCTTCTTCGGATGATACAGAATTTATTTTGGTGACTCTTGGGGTCAGAGTGGGGGAAGGGGGGGTCTAGATTCAACAAAATTATTATATACATTCTGACTCAACTACACCTAAAAGAGATTTCAACGCTATAACAAAAACAAAGTAGAATTATTTAAGTTTGGATCCTTAAGACAGTATTTTAATTTCGTAGCTGCGCTTCTTATTTTAGATACGTCCGTACCCGTGCGTCTTCTTTATTAAACTCATTCGTCAAGACCTAAATTACAATTACATTATTGAGAATAACAACTTGATAAAAACTACTTTTTCCCACATTTCTGTTCAACAGACAACTCAACAATCCATCAAGCTAATTAGTTAATTTCACCATTAGACATACCTGGCAAATGTATCTGCAAAATAATGCATAAGATAGCAAACTGGAGAAATGCAGTGTAAGCAAAGAACGATAATTCTACCGTGTTTTAATGAAATGTTGGTTGTTCACAGTCCTGCAACCTTAAGTACGTATTGTGGCGTGAGAATAAGTCGCATCAGTTGAAGAAACCCAGCCGAGTCTGGAGACGAGCGAGCATTAATACAGCTGTTCGTGGAATTGTGAAAACTGTTGACATAGACGAATAGTCGCGAATTGTTTTATGATGGGCAGAGAATGAATACGTTTTCTCGGTAATAGCTTGCTTTACATCTCTGGCTTAGCACGCAGAACGCAGAGATTTAGACTGGATCACTTGGAAGCTCTCGTTTGTCCTATCGGAGTTGTGGTTTGCACCAAAATGTTGAGGTAGAAAAGAACTGCGCTATCAGAACACATTTTTCAAAAAAATAGCCTACTTTTGTTACTAACTCGCCGTAAATATGCTACCCAACAGGTAATTGGTAGTTTTTTTTTTAGTGCTGGGTTTCGCGGCCCGCAATCTGAACGGGTGCACGCCGCGCGGTCAAGAGGATGGCCTACCTGTCGCTAGTTAAGCCCACCATGACTTTCGGCCTCCCCGCATGGCACCCAACCACCATTGAGAACACTACCAAGCTTGAGAGGGTGCAGGAAGGGCATTGCATTTCATACATGGCCGTAACATCCCCCCACCCTGTGACCAGAAGCAGGTTATGCCAATGACCATGCACCTGCAATACACCGACCTGGTGTTTTTTAAAAGATGCCTCAGTGGCGCCACTGATTTTGACGTGTGCACGCGCATCATCCAGGGCCGCGTGTTGAGAGGCGACAATAGTAGGCACCCCCCCCCCCCAACCCCCCCCGGCCAAAGGAGTGCTCGGCCGACGTGCTTTTCTTTTCGGGTTGTTAACCCATGGAACGACCTGCCGCCCGCCCTCAAAGACTGCCAGTAAGTCATTTCCCTTCCATGTGGTAAAGAGTACTTATGGGAGAACCAACTACAAGTGCCATGTTAGTTTCACGTAATTTAGCAAGGCTCTTTCGCGGCACGAGACTTCCACAAAGATATCAAGTGTTTTAGCAAATATTTGCTAGCGTCGACGCCTTTTCTTGTTGTTAAAAAATGTAATAACAAAAAGGATAAACAACAATAATAATAGTGTAGGAAACAATTTTGTTTAATGTTAAAATGTGATCTGATATCTTTCGAATGAAAATTGGAGGTCGAAAAGTGATCCAACATGTTTGTGAAATTACTGGATTTGCGGGATCAAACACATTTTTAAATTGAAATTTAATATTGTTAATAAAGTTGGTTCTAGCTTTAACAACCGTCTTTAGAAGGTAATGACGAGTGATCGGTCACAGGAAAGAGGATTCGAGTGAGTGAGTGAGTGAGAGAGAGAGAGACGAAAGCCCGAGCGAACGACAGCAGCTTTCCCCTCCGGCCGCAACGAGGAATAACCGCACTAAACGTCGGCCCTTGTCGGAGACAATCACGCGTGGCAGCTTGCGGTCAAGTAGGAAACAGTTTGATAACCGAATTATGTCATTTAAACCCACGAGTAGCTAATACCTCACGACGCACGCACGAAGTGGAAGCCGAGTGAAGCGAAAGTGTCCGCGGTTGTGTCGCGCTTAGGTTCACGCAGCTTCGGCACACTCGACCAATCAGAGACGCGGGTTGAGACTTGAGTGCATTGATGTGGATGACGACGAGGGTTGAGCTGAGATAACATGGTTCAAGAGATCATAATCGAGTTGTTGCACAAGAAATTATAGAGTAGAGTGAATTTGATAATTTTAAAATTGTAAACTGGAGCACCAAAGCAGGTTGGCAGTGTTATCTTACGACCTTTCTCAAAACGTGATTTTCTCTCTTAAATACATTACTCTACATGTCAAGATGTTAATGAAATGAAATGTCGAGCTCATAATTTTAATAATATACCTTGTATAACAGATCTTAATTAACACAAATAATCTTGGCAACATTATACAAATTTCAAATAAGTCGGTACAGATCATGAAGCAAAGTATTATTCCTCAAGCAGTTCTTTGGCTGCCGTAGTGATAACTTTACTTTAAGGGCTGATTTGTAGACCCTCATTTTTGCTTAAGACTCTAATGCCTAGGCCAAACACTGAAACAACTACGAATTGTCATATTATGTGGTAAACACTTACTGCCAGAAACCATAAGCTCAATGGAGAAATCTGACAATCGCGTGTGTTCAAAGCTAGATCGATGATTTGTATATTCTCTGGCTCAAAACTTTAATGATACTCTTCGAAAGTCAATAACACATTCAAGCCTTGAAATCGATTGGTCGAGAAATTCATACAGAATCATCGTGCAGAATTTGACGTCAACTTTGCGCCTCACTGATCTGCATTTCATCGGTGGAGAAACCTGATTTCTTGATCAAACAAAGTTTCATCGTCTTCTAATACAACTTAGGCCAGTGCTAATTGCCTAAAAGAGTATTTCCTCTGGGTATTTCCCGTCACGATGATTCAGTGTTTACCCATTTATCTACTCGATTAACCCCTAAACAATTATAAATGACTTTGAGTCTCACTTTGAGCGAACCTATCGAACTCTCTCCAATTTGTGAATATTAGTTGCATTTTTACACTTGAACTCGATGTACAGTTGGTATCACTGTAGAGTGTGGAGTCATCACATACGCTGTGTTTTCACCGACCACTTTTCCTTTCATGTATTCACGATGTTCACAAGACAATGCGTCCTAAGTGGTTTCCTTGAACGCACGCTAGGTACAGTCATGTGCAAGATGATGTTTCATGTAGGCCTGAGATTCAGATAGAGTAAGATTATATGGTGTGAGGTTTTGTGAGCAGAAGCGGAGTTTGGAGTATTCTCAGCGGGATCAGTGACATTTGAGAAATCTTAGTTACATTCGGGTTCGGAAGTTTTCAAAATAGGGATTGATTAATTTCATATCAATGCACTAAGGTTATTCGAGACGATGAGTGGTGATAGATGCGGATGAAGGATGGATAGAAGGGAGGAGGGGAGAGGGGAAACCCGGTACCGGCACGTAGCCTTCTCCTTCCGAAAAGTACCAATGGACGAACGGCTTTACGTCTTATCCGAAAGGACGGTGTAGCCTTGACAGTCATATAGGTTCCTCCACTAACCCGGACTGCCGAGCAGATGTCGAGGAGAACGAAGCCGTTACACTAGCTCTCGAACTCTGCTCTAGCCAGCGGTATACGTGAGTTTCAGGGCAGAGCGGTCACCCACTTTACCCCTGACCACGCCCGCAGGTTGCTTAACTCAAAATAGAGAACAAAGCTACTTAATCAACAGGTTCGAAGAACAACACACAAATTAAACCTTACCTTGCATTGAAATCTCATCTCACACAAAAAAAACTTTTTTAAGATTCTAGATCCGACCACTAACTCAAATGGTCACCAAAACGTTCTGCATCATCCATCATCTGAAAAGCAATGTCAATCGGAGGTCATGTTCGGTTTTATAGCGGGAGGTGACACACCATAGATATTAAACCCCTATTGTTGGCTAGATTAGCAGTGTCCAATACTTCCGCACAGGCGCGAGCGTAGCAAATTGAAGCGTCAAAAATTCAGTTCAAGATGGCGATTTGGCGTTTTAATTTATGCTTTTTCAAAGCAATAAAGTATTTTACTGGATTGTTTGATATGGTTTTAGCTTTTGCAGCATGGGAATATACAAACAGAAACAATAAGACGTTATTGCATAAGGGAATTTAGTTATCATTTGATGTTAAAGGCTAGTATGTTCAGCTGTCAAACTGGAGGCCATCTTTAAGAATATTCGGTCTACAAATAGCTCCCATTTAATTAACATGCAAACTGGTATTTCAAGATGGCTTCTAACTGTCACGCATGTGGACCAATGACTGCTAATCTAGCCACAGTAGTTAAATATCAATGTGACACACACATATACGAACACACGGGCAGCAGTAGGTAACAGGTTCTTCCTTCCCAAGTCTTAAGTAGTTTGGAGAAGTTGGAGAAATTCTGTTTATTAAGTCAATGGTTATACACTATTTAATATAAAGATACGGTGAGAGATGATTATCTGTTTCATTTTCTTAATAAATCTTTTGATTTCAAGACTTAATGACTATGACTGGTTCTTCATAATGTTTTTATAATTATCTACACATTTTACAGCATCTTATTGACTTTCACGTTTAAGAGGCATTTAGTTGGATTTATAACTATGAAAAACCACCAATGCCCGAATCAAAATGGCGTGATTGTTTTAGATCGAATGGCAACGTGAAATCAGTGAAGATCCCACGACAAAAACAGCAACGACTTCTTTGCTTGTCTTGTCTGTGCTTCTCTTGTCTTGACTTCATATTCTGTGCCCAGTGAGGCGTCACAGAGTTGGCACATAAACGTAAGCATTAATCTAATAATTCACCTGCGATTCGACTATTGAAATGCCGAGCGGGTCTGACCCACATTTTAATTCGATAAATACCAACCGACCTATAGATCACGCTGCCAAAGAAAAGTAAGTTTTAAGTTATGAAAAGTAAGAAATTTCTTTTGGGGGGGATCATTACTTTCCATTTTAGAACTACCTATGACCCATTGCTCTTCTTACTACACATACAATAATATATTCACTGAAATTAAATTATAAATACCTAGCTAGTTTAACATTTTTTAAATAAACAGTGACTTAAACTGTGCCTCACAAAAACATTTGAGTCATATATAATAATTGTTATTATATATAGAAAAAAATAATATTGTATAAAAGAGCTACTATAATTTGTATTATAAATTCAAATGTTTTTGTGTGGCATAGTTTTAAATCACCCTTTATTAAAAAATGTTTAACTACAAAGTAGTTATAAACTATTCCACACAAAAACATTTGAATCTATATTATATTAACAATTCAGCTTTCAGTTCTTATTTAAATGTCGTTCTAAAAAATGTATTATCCAAATGAAATTCTTTGTTCTATTGCGTAAAAATATAGTGATTATCACAAATTCATTACATATTCCAAACATTTGTGATGATTATACTTGACTACTCTTTATTCCAACGCATCAGTCAAATCAGTTTGTCCTCTGACACGTCTTGGTTCCTGAGCACGTGCTTTCACAGTCGGTACTTGATCTCGGATTCTAAGAGGGTATTACGAAACGCAACAAGATAATTTATACCGAGATGAATTATAAATTCAAGTAGATTTGATGAGCGCGTCGCCTTGATTTAACCAGCCAACTGTGACAGAATGAGACTCTGATATCTCTGAGAGTTTCTCTCCTGCTGCTTGAGCGAGTCCGGTGATGCTGATGACGTGGGGTAGAGGTTCTTCCTAGGTGGCTTAAATCAAAGTCAAATTTACTACTACTCTTACTTATTCAGTATCTGCTTTGTATGCAAATAATTAATAAAGATCGTAGCCAGCAATCGTGGTTGTAATGAGAAAATCTTCTACCTGAGGCAGGCTTCGAACCCAAGACCTTCTGCATTAGAACCAAAAACACCAACCTCTGAGACAACGAGCCTTACTCCCATTTCTATTCAGGCTACAATCTTGACAGAAGTTCTTCCCAAGATGTCTTCATTGAAAATATATAAATCTTTGATAGAGCTCGATGAAATATCCTTTGGGCAATTCCTCCCAGCTTTATCCTCACCAGAATAGGGGAAACCTTCCTAAAGTGCAATGCATGCCCTTGTGAAGGAATGTCCGTGCCAACTCAAGAATTGATGTAATTAGTCCATGCAAAATCTTCTACTTGAAGAGGGATTCTAACCAGTGACCTTCTTCATTGGAAGAAGGCACCAACAAGTCACACTACAAATTCCACTCCAGCGACAACCGTAACAGAAGTGTTTCTTAAGATATCTTCATTCAAAGTAAAACGCTTTGATAGCTCTATATAAACTATCCCTTGGGCAATCCCTCCAAGCTGTATCCACACCAGGATAGGGGAAAGCTGACCAGGGCAGGTTTACTGCTAAAAATCCTTGTTACAAAGTATTATAACCGTCTTGCCGACTGTGGGCGGAGCCGCGTCGTGCAGCCTGAGAGTGAAGGTACAACTGAGACCACATCCGCTCCGGATTACACCTCTCTTCCAATCAAACATTAGCCACGCTCAAGATGCAGTCTAAACGAACGAGAGAGAAATTAATACATTTCGTTTGTTTTCAGCGTCCGAAAAAATTTTAACGACCTTTCTTTCGGGAATTTATTTCCGGAAATAGAAAAAAAAATCCAAATTGGCTACTGTTTTTGATCGTCGATTACTTATCTTTCTTTGCATTTGAAACTTTCATCAATTAGTTTTTAAAATACATTCGAATAGTTCGCTCTGCAATTATTAGGGGAATGAATCATGGAATCGTGCTCGTTGATTGGAGATCTGGAGGTCTGTAATAGCAATTACCTCAAGGCGTTCTGAATTGGACGAGAACAAAATGTTTTGTGAGTTGTATTTGAGAGCTTTTTATGACCTTTAAATGCGAACCTCATTCCGCGAAGTTATTCATCCGCTAAATGTTCAAAGAACAATAGGTTCATAAATATATTTTTAACCTAATTATCGATAGAGGTTTTCTTTCCAACTAGGTTTAATGATATATTTCGTATTAAATAGAAGAGAGCGAAGGGTGAGGTTAAATCCGGCACTAGCAAACATAAACATGTTTCTGCAGTTTAGATACTTGGTAAACAAAAGTGCGCTTCCGAGTTAGGAGCTTTGCGAACTGTACGTGTGTAGGGACACTGAATGTTGGACGCACATTCCGTTATAAATGCGCGCATTAATATGAGGTTTTCAGCAGCATTCACCATTCACAATCGGCTGCTAACCAGACGGACGACTGCTTCTTGTCTTGCATTAGCTCTGGTTGTTTTATTAAACTGGATCGCAAGGTGAACTGCTTCACCCATTGTTGACACTTGTTCTCGTAGTAAGCGTGCTGTTCTGGGCTGTGGTGCCATTCTAGGAGTAAAACACTGCCTCCTTGATGCTCCTCAGCCACGAGCAACATCTAGGAGGCAGTGGAGTAAAACAAATACGCGCATGCAGACTATACCTGTTGCTTAGATTACATACAAGACCTGTAGGAAACTAAAAAGAAATCTTAAAGTAGGCGCATCTGGGACCGGGTTCCTGTAGGGTAAACTTTTATTAGCACGAGAAGTTTCAATCTCGTTTCAACCTCAGCCAATCCCAATTCAGCACAAGTTGACAGTGTTAAATTGTCCTTCACGGACAACCATTTTTTGTCCTAGCTCTTCTTAATCCAGAGATAAATTGTACTGAAATCCGGCTTTTGGGAAGATTTTTTAATGTGAGAAACATGGAAAGAGCCTGAATACCCCTCTCTTGGTGTCTGGCTAGGTACTTTTAGTAAAGGGGGTTGTGAACAGAATGAGGAAAGCCCTTGCATTTGAACCCTTGCATTTGCATTATCGACTGAAGAAAACCTAAGCTATATTCAGTCAGGATTGCAAGAAGCTGGTATCGAGCCCCGTCTTCACCCAAATCATAGTCTACCTCTGTAGTAAATACGCAGAGTTATGCTCTTCTTATGGGTGACCGGTGATGGAAACCTTGAGATCGTCCAGTAAGGCGGGTATCGATCCGCCAACCTCCCGGGCACTCTAGGTTACACACTAGTCTTCACCTCAGCACCGGTGTCAGAATCACTGCCTCCTAGATGTTGCTCGTGGCTCCTCCAACATCTAGGAGGCAGTGATCAGAATACACTTTGTGAAAGTTGACCATTTTTAATTTTGGCAGTAGAACAAAGAGCGAGTCGCTTTATGATCGCTCGTATTGGCGGGTGACCAAGCCGTTGTTCAAGGACACGCGCCCAATTATTGGTGGACGACTAACACATTTTATTCTACAGAAATATCCCAAGGTAATTTCATTGTTTTGACAACTTTTTATTGATCGAAATTAAATTCTCAAACAATCACCTTTTTGCTTAAAACTCCATGTATGTGAACGTCTGTCTGTACGACGTGACAAAACTCTAAATGTTAAAGTTTAAAATTCTTGAATTATACATATTTTTTGTTCTACTCTACATTTCTTAGTTAATGCCTAGCCATTTTTTATGCTTGGATTTAGGAGCCATTTCAATCTCACTTTGATTTTATCTTGAAACAAATTCTAAATAAAAACCAGTTATTTTAACTCTTAATAAACTTCTAAACACGTAACCTAGAAAATGGGATTTAGTTGAGAGAGTAATTCCCAGCATGGCTACTAATAGAATACATTCTTATACATTGTTGACAAGCCATTCTCATTTTATATCTACCTGTAATAAAAATATCTACTTGAAAAACAATTGAGAAAATGAAGTGTGTGTGTCAGAAATATACTACTTTTATTTAAAAACAAAATTGGTGATCAGATAGAGTTGCCACATAGCTCACTCAAGGTTAAAACTTCTCAAGGACACTCGAGTGTTTGGTTGGTGGATCCCCGGGATTGTTGACCTTGAACGATAGGGGATTCCCCTTGTACGAACACCTGTATGTACACTGCGGGCCATACGAGGGGACACAGCTTGCTGGTTATTCTTATGATTTAACAAAACAATCTTTTTAGAATATATAGAATGATGGCAATTATTAAATACAGAAGGCAGACAAAAATTACAATCGTAATCTAAATTTTACTTTAATTGTTAATAAAACGTTTAAAATATTATTTTAAGTAGTGAAACACTTTTGATTACGTGTTCACTTCAAATTCCCAGCATTGTGTTTCAAATTGGTGTAATTAGTACAGATTACAGAACTATCATCATTACTAGATTCAGGAAGTAAAGTTTTAATAACTCTGTAACTACAATTAATACTATTTAATTTTTTTGAAACGAAAAATCGCAACGAAAGTGAAATTGGCCTGTTAATATATTCGTATGGATCTGGCTAAACATTTTTTGTATTAATGATAAGTGAAATTAATAATGAATAATGGTTATTAATTCGGGTTCAAGACGAAAACGATAACTTCCTATTAATAATATAATACCTTTTATTATCGTTTATAGTATTATTGAACATTGTTATTACAATTAAACGTAAGAAACGAATATAAGAGGTATTATGAGTTATGCAAAGTGTTTTGAGGCACAAGCACTCTCCTAATAAAAAGAAGCATATGTACAGGGTAACAGGACACACAAAATAGGGAGCGAAGCTACTTAATCAACAGATTCGTCGAATAAGAATTAATAAGAAATGATTCTTCTTGACTTGATCATTTTGGTGGAGGCGCCGGGTCGAGCCTTAGCGCTAAAAAAAGGTTCGTTGTGTGTTCGCGAGTACATTTTGGTGTAAGTGCTGGAATCTGGATCGTGAATTTTAAAACTTTGGGGGGGGGGGGCTAGCCACTCCCTCTTACCCACAGAATCACCAAAAACATTTGGTATCACTATCATCCTTGTTGAAGGGCAATGCTGTGTTCAGTTTTATCGTGAGATGCGACACTCGCACAGATGAACGTAGAGAAAACTGATTCTTATGTCAAAGCTTTGCTCTCTTTTAATGTTGTTAAGGTGTTGATTTTGGAATGGTATCGTTTAAATCATTGGCTGCACTGAGAGCGCATAAACTTGCAATGTAAACGACACGACCAGTTTCTCTCTAAATAAATTTTTAAAAATCGTATTTAGAGTGTCCACTCATTCACATATCTGATTTTCAGTAGGGGTCATTACATTTAAAACAGACCAAGCCAACCCTGTAGGCGCCGACACCATCGACGAGCGAACAATGAGCAACTAGAGACCGTCATATTCAAGTAGGAAACACCGATCAATCAAGTTGGACACGATTCCACCCACAGAACCAACAACCTGACTATAGTTTGTTCTACTCGACCCCAGGTAGCGGTATATTGATTGATTGATTGATTGATTTGATTGATTGATCTTTTATTTTTCCATATTGTTTGTATACATGGTTGTTACATTTTGATATTTGTATGCTCCAATAAGAGTAAATCTTGAGGCGGAGCATACTTTTTCTCATTGTGAATACATACTAAGGTTAATTGACATACTTAGGAACTAATTACCGTATCTCTTAGCAATAAAATAAAATAAAATAAAATTGGCACATAATATTAGGGCGTACGAATAGATAATGCATGCATTAGGAATAAATAGTGTACTGTCCATCCAAAAATGTAAATGCATGGGCAGTACAAATATTTGTAGCGGGTATACATTAGCCATTTCTGTCTATGCAAAAATAGACGAGCGTGCCTTGAATTAACATAACTAATCTTAAAAAAAACTAATAATTAATAACTAAGTTAACAGTTGATCATTGATAAATATTAAACTAAAATAACAGTGAAATCATGGTTATAAACTTATTAAAAACATCTTTATGGGTCTATTACCAAACATCCGAAACAATAGTT
This sequence comes from Sweltsa coloradensis, assembly GCA_024449915.1. Classification (NCBI taxonomy): domain Eukaryota; kingdom Metazoa; phylum Arthropoda; class Insecta; order Plecoptera; family Chloroperlidae; genus Sweltsa; species Sweltsa coloradensis. The sequence continues at coordinate 112,894 of JAMZAV010000618.1, forward strand.
CTTATCATATAATGTACAATTATTGTACATTATACCTATTATATACATACCTATTATAGGTAGGTAAAAGCATGAAGATTATAGTGAAAAAAGGTTTAGGCTTTAAGATATCATGCTTAGGAACATTAGATAATACATGTCTACTTCCTTATACTAAAAATGATGCTACAAATTAAAATTAAATTTAAATATTCCTCTAACTTATCTGGTTCAGTGTTTTGATGGCTTTTGAAACAGCATTTCTGTTTCAGCAGTTAACGAGGATTATAGTCCACGTGTTATTATGTTGACTTTGTGAATGATTTACAGTTTATAACATTGGTTATGTAGCTTATTGACTTGGTAAGGAGCCATTTCTTTGAGTGGAGGTTGAATATGTCCTTTGACTTTATATTTCGGGTTTTAATTGGTAAGATGTTGTATAGTTTTGGTCCTAGAAATGTGGCATGTCTTTGTTGAATTCCTTTATTTACCCTATGATTAAATATTTCTTTATTACTTCTCGAGCGAGTGACTAGCTTATAGTTTTGTGTGGGGTCTGGGGGTATAGATATCTTATTTGTATGCATACTGCGAAGCAGAGAGAGTACATACAATTTTCGAATTTCTAGGATTCTAGTATTTACGTATAAGTTATTGGTGGGGTGATACCGATCTAATTTTAGAATAATTTTTAGAACAGTGTTTTGAAGAGACATTAATTGTTGTATGTGTGTGTCATATGTACCTCCCCATCCGATAATTCCATACTGGAGGATGGATTGTATTAAAGCAAAGTAAACAACTTTCAAGTTTTCGAATGTCAGAATGTTCCTGAGACTGTACAGGTTCGTCATGGTGTAACGGACCTTCTTAATAATTAATTGTATGTGTTCATTCCACCTGAGATGCTGGTCGATTTGAATTCCTAGATACCTAGTTGAAGTTGCCTTTGCTAGTTTATGGCAGTCGCATTGTTGATTGTTGATTTTACAGTCACTATCGTGGAGTTTCAGTATAAGTCTATCAGGTTCAGGGGTGGCTCGAGGTGAGAAAGTTATGTATGTAGTCTTTTCTTTATTGAGAGTTAGTAGATTGTTATTAAGCCATTGGAGAACTTTGCGTAGCCCTTGCTCTGCCAGCAAGTGGACATTGAGCCAAGAGTTGGAGGAGAACAGAAGGACTGTGTCATCGGCAAAGGTGATTATTTTACAGTTTGCATTAAGGGAACATAGGTCGTTTATAAAGATCAAGAATAATAGTGGTCCGAGGACGGTCCCTTGCGGCACTCCATATTTAATTACTCTTGGTTTACTAATTGAGTTATTAATGTTTGCAAATTGTTGTCTGTCTTGTATGTAGCTTTTGATCAAGTCTAGGCTAATGCCTCGGATCCCTATTTTGTCTAGTTTTATAAATAAGAGTCGGTGCGATATGGTGTCGAAAGCTTTCGCTAGGTCCAGAAATATGGCTAGGGGCTTTTTATTCTCGTCAATTGATTTATAAATTTCAGTAGTCAGTGCTAGTGTGGCGTCGTCAGTGCTTTTGTTGGACCGGAACCCATATTGATTGGGAGAAAGTAGTTTATTAGTTTCGAGGAATGAGTTAATTCTTGCTTTTATGCACTTTTCATGTAATTTTGATAAGTTGTTTAGTAGGGAGATTGGTCTGTAGTTACTAGTAAGCGATTTTTTACCTTTTTTGTAAATCGGTTTTATGTGTGCAATTTTGAATATCGTTGGGTAGATTCCTGTTTCGAAGCTTTTGTTTATTATGTGCACAAGTGGTATTGTTATCAAGTCCTTTGTGGTTTGTATGGTCTTAGTGCTAATATGGTCAGGCCCAGTCGCAGTCGCCGGATCCATTTCTACTATATACTGCATTATTTCTTCATTAGTGACAGGACGCATAAATATAGATTTGGTGTTCCTGGGATTGTCTTGACCGTCGACATCGGGAGCGTTTTTATTTGTTATTATGCTGCATGCCATTTTTTCTCCTATATCACTAAAGTAATCTATAAAGGTGTCTGCTATTTCTCGAGGGTTGTCTTTTGTCGTCAGATGTTGTCCGTCTTCCGTGAGTATATTAGTAATGCTAGCCGGTTTAGTGTTATTATTGGTGATTTCATTTATGATTTGCCAGAGTTTTTTTTTGTCACCATTGCTTGCATTAAGCTTGTCTCTATAGTAGTCATTTTTTGTTCTTTTTATTAAGAGGTTAAGATGATTTCGGTATCTTTTGTAATGGTCGCTTATCAGGGTATTGTTAGGATTGAGTAATACTTTTCGATGCAATTTGTCCCGGGTTCTTATGGATTTAATGATTCCATTGGTTATCCATGGCTTGATTTTAAATTTAGCACTTGAGTTGGTATTGACGGTTTTTGTGGCTTTATCGATTTGGGTTTGTAGAATCTGGACAAGAGTGTTTGCAGCGGTATCAGGGTTGTTGTCGCTTAGTACTTTTAACCACGACTCTAAGCTAAGGTTCTGCCTTAGGAGGTCATAATTAGTTTTTTTAATTTCATTTCTTTCGTCGGGTTTGTTCGCATTTTCTTTTAGGAGTTTTTGATTTATTAGATGTTTGTGTTTAAAACTTATGCATGTTGCATAATGGTCTGTCATTGTTGTGCGGAGGATTGCACTTGCGGCTTCGATTTTTTTCTCACTTCGGTTGAGAAATATATGGTCTATGCATGTGCTAGTCATCGAAGTTACTCGAGTAGGGTCAGTGATGTATTGGACAAAGCCGCGGGAGTGAAGCATATTTAAATAGTCATTTGTAAGTGCCAGGGTTTCGAGGGTGTTTATATTTATGTCCCCGATTATAATTTTTTGGTCTCCAGCCATTTGTTTGGTTTCATTACACAATTCGTCAATGAATAGTTTTATGTTTCCTGAGGGGGATCTGTATATTGCTAAAATGCAGTAAGTTAAATTATTCTTCGATACCGTTAGGTGAATTCCATTAGCTTGAGTGAATGATTTACTTCTGTGGCATTCTATGGAATCAATTGAATTGTTCCTACTTAGGATTGTTACTCCATCATGCGAGGTATTTTTGTTTGTAAAGTTATGCGTTGTATATCCATTCATGTGTATTTGGGAGGTGTCCGATCGTAGCTGTGTTTCCGTTAGAACAATAATATCAAAGGGTGTACCAGCGTCCTGAAGAATTGCTGTTAGCTCGTCAAAGTGGGAGATTATTCCTCTTATATTAACATGGAACATTCGTAAGCCATCATAGTTTTCGTATATTTGTCCTAGCTGACTGGGGTTTTCACAAGTGACCGAGGAGCTAGTTGTACATTGGTCTAAAATGAAGTCAAAGTTATAATCTGTGGGGGAGTCTTCAATCAATATGGTCATTATTTTAATAATTTTTATTCTATTTATTCTATTACTACGAGTCTATTGTACTAATCAGTGTTATTTTCTACTATCTATGTTGATATCTTGTATAAATCTAAATAATTATATATTTCTAAATAAGAAGTATAGGGCTCAGTATGAGTTAAATGTTACTTAACAATTCAGTATTCACACTATGATTATCAAGTTAAGTGACTTATGCGCGGGCTTGATTAGGTGTGGGGGGGGGGCGGTTCCGGTGAAGTGATGCTATGTTTTCGTGAATAGTTCGATATTTAGGTACGTTGTGGGTTTTTTCCAGTCGGGGTAGGTGTTGGTGTGCTGGGGTGGCTATTTATTATCAGGCGTGGTTTTTGGTTTTTGGGTATCGGTACCTGGATTCGTGACACCACGAATCAGCTGGTCCAGGTCGGCGCTCTCGCAGATGCGCAGTCGTTTGTCGTTTTTTATGGCGATTATTATTCCGTCCTGGGTCCAGCAACTCCTGGGTCCTACTATTTTCTGGACCGCTCTGAACAGTTCCATCTTTTCAGAGTTAACGACTCCGTGATGAGTAGGCCGGAGTCTCTCAGGGCTTTTTTACGCCTCCAAACTTCCTCTCGTACACGATAGGAGAGGAACTTTATTATGATGGGCCTCTTCTGCATCGAGTCGTTTCTTGGGGCTCCCAGCCGGTGACATCTATCAAAGTCGTACTCACTTATGGTGAGACTAAGTTTTGAATTGAGTACATTTTTCACGGTCACGTAGGGGTCTTCATCTCGCCTCTCTGGTATCCGTGAACGAGCAGGCAATTTCTTCTTCCGTATTGTTCGAGGGAGTCGATTAACGACCGACAACAGTGTGCGATCTGATCAGCTGTGCCGTCCGTCCGTCTGAAAGTGATAGTTGCGGCAGCTAACCTTAGGCTGTGCTGTGCGACCTATTACCCTAAATACCGCTAGGAAGCCATTTCACTTTCGTTGAGCGGCTCTCGTTGTTGTTGTATTGTCTGCCTGGGAATCTGTAACGGTAAACTCGACTCGCGCGCAGCACGTCACACTGTCGCGGCTCGATGTAGTCTGCACCCGGCAATCCTGACTGAGGGGGGCTCTGAATGTGTTTCCTAAGATCGATTCCTTCACTAGTATCAAAATTTCCTAATAAATTTTTAACTATGCCATTTTTATTTTTTTTCAATTTAATTTTTTTTTTAAAAAAAGGTCAATCAACAGAAAATTGTAAATTAATTGAGAAGTCTCTGGCTAAACAATTAACATTCGTCTGTTTCCTTGAGAAATAGCCAGATAATAATTAATACGATTCATCTCTGATACAACAGACCAGAAGTAAAATCTTTATGGTTATAATTTGAAATTCATACGTACGATATTATAAAATGCCAATAATGACACAACGTATTCTCTCAACTAGGGTTTCGACAGATGTTGCTCATACAAAACTCGCGAGAATCTGGTTAGGGAAGACACGGGTTTGAATCCAGCATTGGCAATCCTGACTGAAAGTTTTTACAAAGATTTTCCTCGGTCGTTGATGTGAGTGTCGGGGATGGAGTCCTCTTCAACAGTCCTTGGACAGCCGGCGTGATTTGATGTTCGGCGCGTCCCTTGTCCTGCAGCCATAAATCATTACATCTTTATACAACTTGGCATACTTGATAATGGAGGACATCTGTACGCCCCTATCATATCAGATTTTCAATATTTATCATACACAATTAGAAAATTCGTAGTTAATTAAGTGTTTTTGACCATTTTGAATTTTGACAGATTCTAAATTGTACAAAATTGAATTTATATTTTGTTTATTTTCTATAATCAATTAATGGAAAAGTGCTACGATAGATGCCTTCATAATTAATTTTTACACAATTATATAAAATCACAAATAGATGAGGCTAAAATTGGCTGAGAAATTTGAGAGCGCGTAAAATGAGCAGACTGCCTCTTCTTAACACAATTTCCTAGTCAGTGATCTAAAGAGTGTTTTGTCCCTGGGCTGGTCTCCCACACCACCCACCCGGGACTCGAACCCGCAACACCCTTGAGCCCTCGTCTCGGTCCTGCTAATTGAGCTGTTAAACTGTTGATTGTAAAGATCCCAGATAATTATCTAGCACGGTGTAATAACGAGGAGCGCAACCTTCAACTATCACCACGAGGTTAAGCAACAGGTCACAGGGTCACGAGATGCGTGGGTGACCGATATCTCAACGTGGGAGAGTGGAAGGTCCGTGGCTTGGGTAACATCTCGCTATCAGGTCGCCCTCTTAGAGCAAACTTATTAGGATAGGTCGTGGACATGTGAGGGATGGTTTGAAAAGGATCATGCTATGCTTGATAGTTTCCAAGAACAAAAAAATGTCTATTTTAGTTATGTTTTTTAAAACCAAATGTATATTTTTTGTATTTTAAGTATTTATCACCGCTTTTCGTTTACAGAATTTTTCTAACTAAATTTGAATAGTTTCGAGTTTTCCTTGGCACACCAAGAAGTTTCATTACATTCTTAACAATAAGATCAAACATACATTCTTACATCAGTAAAGTTATTGCCATTTGACATTTACAGATAAATTTACACTAATTTTCAGTTTTAATAAGCAAATCTGTTTACTTTCACTTTTTGAGAATCTTCAGATAATAACTAGTTGTACTCGTCGTGTACTTCATATTCATCTTCTGTACAGGTAATACTAGGTTTTTTAAACTCGTAAATCGTTAATGACTAAACGATCACTCCAGTCAACTCCTAAAACCTTCTCAAGTAAACTCTTTGTCTGATGAACAAGGTCGTCAGTATTAACCTCAGGCACGCACTTACACGCACACACACGCACGATATCGAAACCCCCGCATGCTAGACACAATCCTCGTATTGTTACGCTAGACTGTTCTATGATGAATTAATTACGCGCAGTATGGGCAAAGACAACATTATGAAAGTTCTTATACAGTTTCCTAAGATACTATCGCGCTACTTATTTTGTAAGACCGACCACGATGTTTTTCACGGGCATTGAATCTGTTTTATAAGCAAACATTCGCATCTTGCTCTTATGAGAAAGTAGTCAGGAATATTTTATTAATTAACCAAACGCTCAAACTGTCTTATGGCATCACACATATAATTATTTTCTTTTGCAGAAAAGGTCACAAGGAAAGGTAGAGATGGCTTGATTGATTTGCATGTTATATCGACAAAGTAGGATTGTCCATTGAGGAAGCATTGTGGTTGTTTACTTTGAATATTGATTGGTTGATAGAATATTCTTTAAATACACTATCACCGAACCGGAATCATAATAACTTCTGAGTTTTCTAAGCAGTGCCGGCAATGAGAGACCCGAGTTCAATCCCCGGATTTCTGGATTGTGTTATTTCACCTGTGGGATTGTTTTTCGACAAAGAGGATTTGATGTTCGGCGAGTTCCTTGTCCTGCAGACATAAATCATTACATCTTAATACAACTTGGCATACTTGATAATGAAATACATTTGTACGCCTTTATTATGTCAGATTTTAAATATTTATCATAGATCAATCAGAAAATGCGTAGTTATTTTGACGCTTCTATATTCTAGAAAATGGAATTATTTTTTGTTTATTTTCTATAGTCAATTAATGGAAAAGTGCTATGATAGTTGCCTTCATAATTAATTTTTACACAATTAATGAGTTATTATTTACTTTGAACTTAATAGATCCATTAATAATTATTTGTTCTTGTAATTTATTTCTTTAAATACACTTATATTATTTATACATTTACATTTGTTTATGTAATACAACAACGTATATTTTGAAGCATCGTCTAGAACAGCACAATTACAGCATGGCTTAAGAGAAGTTACGCAAGAATGTCTGTGTTGAGTTTTCTATTATCGTGTTTGATGTATTGTTTTTCGATGTGGCCACGCAAAACCACTGTCCGCGGTGGGCAAGTGATGATGAGCCCCGATCCTAATGTGATTCCGTCTTTTAAGTTTTTAGACGCAGCGCTTCATTATTAGGATGTCGTTTCACTTTCGTTTCTGTAAATCGTGATGTTTTTTGTGTTGGTTAACTTCTTAAAGCCTCCCAAAGGTCAAACAACTTTGAAACACGATGATAAACACGGCTGTTCACCCTACTACGTTGTCTTCCAGCCTCAAAGTGTCGCCGGTCAGGTATTCAGGAGTGTTATACTCTACCTTCAAAACTACCGGGATATGGCCTAGGAAGTGATTTACGAGAGAGCTGACCATAGAATAAAATTACATTAATTATTGTATCTTCGTTATTTCCTCTAATGATTACATGAAACTGCTTGAGAAATGCAGATTATTGGTGTGTGCTATTGTTGATAACAATTGGGTCGGTACAGGTTTTGAATTGGATTTTATCATTTGGATTTAAGGCTGCGTCAACCGTTAGTCATCAGGAAAATATTGTTTTGATTTCTCTGAAACGTTCTAACAGTGTTTACGACATTTTGTGTTGTTCATTCATATATGTACAGCAATAAACGTGAAGGGGACGTGAGAAATAATTTATATTTTTTTCTAGTTTTCAGCTTTTAGCGTGAGAGATTTCGTTTACACGTTTGGTATATTTTCTATAAGTTAACTTATTCACTAGTAAAAATGTGCATGTTTATTGTAATTATGTTGCGCAGTGTTGCTAGCAAACATGGGCCAAATATCGAGATATATTCGTACAATACAACAGTTTATAGCACCTTTATATGCCTTATGAAACTGCTTACAATTCAGGAATATGTCGTAAGCAACTTCGCCTTCAACTACGAATAAATCAAATTAGTTTTACAACGACTGACTGTGCTTGCAATTCACTTTTACTCTCGCAATATTATTCCAAAGAAGTTGACGAGGAACACGCCGACGCCAAACACCTTCTCAAGACACTTTCTTACTGAAGCGCGCGATATTTAACGCTTTCTTACGGTCACTCGCATACATAATTTCCTACTTATCAGATCCACGAAGAAAAGGAAGAATCATTGCGTAATTGTATATAATAAAAACTGTATGCGTTAGGGGTAATCACATGGCACCTCTATCCTGATGAACACCGTCGATATAAGTAAATCTAGGGGTATTGTATCTACTATACTCTATTCACTACTTCTGGTCGAGGCGGTACACTCCTTGCTTTTTAACACGCGGTATTCTCACGAAATTTTCTTTCAGTGTACGTACACCATGTTATCAGTCCAACTGTACACCATCTACACCAACTTGCACAATTTAATTCATACTTTCAATATTGAAGAACCAACATTTTCAATTCCATGGTTTCCTCTTGCAATTTGACAATTGATTTTAAATTGTATATGTAAACCTACCTGATTTTGTAAAGGGAAGTTTGACTTCCATAGTGCTTAAGAAACTAATAGGAATGAAAAGTTTCTTTGAAAAGATAGAAATACAATTTAAAAGTAGTTTTCAAATGACAAGAGAATACGGTCGTTCAAAAATACAGTGGTAATTATGCGTATGAAAAAAGTGCACGTTAATGCTGTTTTCAGTTGGAGGACTAGGCACAGCAAAACTATTTAACTTGGAAATGCTCATCTTCCGAAGCTAAGATTAATTTACAAATATTCACATGAATTGTTTTACAAAACTACTTTGTGTCCGTGCGACCTTTAGAGCAGATTCTGGAGTCGCCCCATTGCACGTTGAGCGTGCAACAACTACTGACCCATGCATCTCCGCCGTTGCATCGCCTCATTACAGAGACGAGCACTTTAAAGGTCAATTACATAACACGTACGCGTCTCAAATGCTAACTAACTCCGCTGACACACTAAGAAGAGTCTGCGCCTGCCTTTGCTAATTTCGATTAGGCTGGTATTGTAAATATCTTGTGTAACTTGCGAAGAAAGTCAGCGCCGCCTTGACACCGAGGATTATTGGAAACAGTGTTGTTGATTCGTGGAGAGAAAACCAGGATAGCGTGAGAAAAGCGCGCGATTAATCACGTTGCTGCAATTACCGATTCATTATTGTTTTTGTTTGTATGATGTACTTGCATTTACCGTTAGCTGTGATCAAAACATTATAGGCTGCACAGATGGCGTTCACAACACAACACACAAGATTCAACCAGTCATTACTTTCACTAGATTATATACATTATAACGATGTGAAATTTGAAATTCATCAGACTTAAAATATGCTGTTTCTTGTTTATTTATTTATTTCACACTTGTAAAAAATCATAAGGATGCTCGCTATAGGATTGTAACTGACCCATGCAAATCCGCTGGGCTATATGTATATCTTAGTTCATTGTTTAGGGATATCCGAGGGCAGGACTTAAATCCCTTGCATTCACATTCATGACTGAAGAAAACCTCGGAAAAAACTATCAGTCAGGATTGCCGGTGGAGGGATTCGAGCTCGTGCCCCCAGGATCTGAGTCTCACACGATACACACACTCTGTCCACCATTGTTTTCAGTCTTGGTGAATAGGATAGACGATAAATTAATAAATAAATAAACATACAAATAAATAAAAATAAATAAACAAACAAATAACTAAATAAAAAATAAAAAAACTAATAAATAAATAAACAAATAAATAAATAAATAAATAAACAAATAAACAAACAAATAAACGCTGTACATTTGTTTGAGGTATGGGTAGGAACAATAAGCTCAATGCACGACATGCCCCTAACAAGTCACCCTACAGCGTGGTTCTACACATACAAATGTCATCACTTGAAGAAGTAGATTTATTACCAAGTCTCAGGCGTTGACAAAGATTATAAACTTTATACAGACTGTACTGAAAACATAATCCAAGATCTGACAACATAAAACATATAATCTGAAAAACATACGTACATGGTGAGAGTTCGATATGTATAACGAAGAACTGGGTCATTAATTGATTATTTTATTGGTTATACACTAGAGATGAAAATTTATGAATAAAGATAACTGAAGGATAGAAAAAAATAAACGAAATTATTATTAAGTACATTTTTATAGCCTTATATATAAATATTTTTAGTTTTGATAACGTTGCATAATTTATAAATTAGTGATGAGAAATTCAACTCAAAATTATAATAAGAATTGAATACAGGAAACTGAAGTTTTATGACTAACGATTTAATCGTTGTGTTTATTTATTTATTGCTTTAACGAAATTTGTACTATAATTATTTTAAATGACAAACATTAGTCTTTACTAAGGTGAAACCCATTAAATTCAAGTTGACGCTTCTGACAAATCAGCAAAACACCAGGACCTTGAATTCCGTGCTCGGCTCGAGCAACGACCGCTGGGTTCGGAAACACAACAAACACGTCAGCGGTTTCTGAACGTGGTTCTCAGGTAAACACGCCGCGCCTGCTTCTTGTACCCTGGGATCATGTAATACACAACCGCGGTGCTGAGTCGTGGGTGTATCATAGGTGTTTAGATAACTTGGGCTAATTTAACCTTCGAACAAGATGTGACTAAAGTTATTAATTTTCGTTTGAACTTTTTTTTCTTTTTATGTAAATGAACAAAGGAACAACAATATTAAAATGTTTTTAATCATCAATCTACTTTTATCCTAATACAAACATTCAAAAGTCTTAAAATATTATAAATTCATTGTAATATAATTCAAATTTTACATTTATGAGATTTTTAGCAACCTTCTATTTTAAAATTGGGAGCGAGCTACTCTTTACAAATCACCCCTATGTTGCTCTATATGTTGTCTATGTCCGTTCTTGTGTCAGTCTCAGTAGACGAACTGACGTCTGAGTCGTTTTTCTTGACATTGCCCTTCAACCAAGATATTCCGAATGTTTTAATGACCCTTGGGGTCAAGGGGCGGAGCTAGTCTTTACTAGGACATTCCTGTCAACTGGACAGCTAGATATTTCAATAGATTACCAAACTACATCAAACTTTCGCGCCGGCTCGCTAATAATGGTCGGCCGACCGCTGTGCACTCTAGTTTTGCGGTCAGCTATCGGTTACGTAAAGCTTTCTTCAACCTTTCCCCGAGTGCACGGTACATTTGCATTCGGATCACCACGCCCTCCCGCCTGGCTTCCGGTCAGACGCCTCACAAGAAACTCAAATATCATTTTATTGCCACTTACCTCGTTTTTACATGAATATACTTTACCCTCCCCGGGCTTCTAAAGCTCTACAATTACAAACCTGCTTATAGTAATTAAAAAATAACATATTCTACTTCTGCATGCATTGTGGTTGCATGGATTTTACTATTACGTATTAAAATTGCTGTTACATTTTTTTATAATTTTTTCACAAATTTCATTATGATGGTGATTAAAATAGGTCGATATGAAAGATATAATTATTCACAGAAGAGTCGTTTAGTTTGGTACGGTGAGTCTGCTATCGGGGAAATGTTACATGTTTGTATTAATTTTACGACAAGGAGACTCGATATAATATAAACCCATTTTAACCCAAAGGTATAACTATAAATTTCATAAATACGGTTAAATATGATTTATAAAGTTTATAGTTTGAGTTTTATAGAAATAAATAAATTCTCTACCACACTCAAATCATAAGTGATTTTCAGTGAGGGACATTATATTCAAACCAGAACAAGCCAACCCTGTTGGAACTGATACCATCGACGAGCGAACAATGACCAACTAGAAACCGGAATTATAAATAGAAAACACCGACCGAACTAGCTGGACACGATTCCACCCGCGGGCAGCGCAACTCTAATTTAGAACAACCTTAGAATTCATTGATCCTCGTTGCTAGGACGGCTACAAAGTCACCGTTTACACATTTCCAAGACAAGTATCGATGGACAGTCCACATCAGACGTTAGCGGGAACCCTTGACCTTTTACGTTGGAGCAGGGATTCTAACCAGTCAGTCACACAAAATCGGTAAAAATAAACAACAAAAGAAACAAGAAAGCATATACTTATAGTTGTCTCCTTCACCGCAACGACTTAGTATGCAGCTGCCGTGTTGTTCACTTAATTATCATCTTTTAGAAAGGTCAGAAGATGTACTTACATATTTGCATGGTAAGTCTAATACCTTCCTTCTACAGGTTTACATTAATGTATTTATTACGGTACTAGATGCTCGCACCATTCATTACTCGAGTCAAGAGTGACATACTATGTATAGTGGCTCTTTGTTGAGAAGATTGCAGGGTACAATGTATCCTTGGTGTAATAAGAAAGTGAAGAATGTTCTTGAGGAATCTCAGAGGAAGTCTCCAGCTCGGAGATAACCTTCAGGCACTGTTGCCGGTGTCGGAAGAAGAACACGCAGCCCCCAGACTTAGAGTAGTTTAGTTATTGATCTCTAACTACAGGTATTAACCCACAAGTGTCAGGTTACTATAACTAAACATTTGAAAATACAATTTTAAACAATACAAATATACGTTATGCAAATCATTATATACATGAACAAGTACTAAAAAATTAAATCTATACAACAAATACAAAAATTAAAACTTGATAATCAAAAGTATAAATATAAAAAAGGGCAAAAAACAGGATGAATTAAGGAAAAACTGAAGTTTCCACCATTAACATTATTATATTTGTTATGAAACGAAATCTGTAACAAATGAACACTTATGGGTGTACAGGACATGGGTCAAGTTTAGGATTGAGTTTTTACACATAGTTATTTAATTAAGTAGAACAAAATGAGAATTAAACAAATAATAATAATTACAAAATAACAAAATTGCAAACTACAAACCAAATATGAAATAAGTAAGAATATGCCTAGTTATGTTCAATTATTTTATTTTTATTAAAACAGTGAATAACAGAGAAAATATAATGAGATAAAACGAACTTAGACTAGATTATAAATATATTTAATTTTCTTGATTAAATTATTTGTTATAGTTTGTTAAATACAGCGAGCCTCGTGGCCTAGCGGTGAGCCAAGTGTAAGACGGAAGTATAGAAGCTCGTGCGTGTCTGTACAGTTGTAATAACTGGCCGAGATGTTGTCACATTTGTTCGTGTTCTCTGGCTCGAGGTGGATCCAAATGCATTTCGTTGCACTCTCACGCTTCATTCGCTGATTGAAAGCTAAATTATACATTATACGTAACCGCTACTTCATTTGTGTCCATTAATTGTTAAATACAGTTGTGTTGTATAAAGAAATTGATATTTTAGTGGAATCATTTAATTTTAATTTTAAAACAATTTTTTTTCTTACATTAGTAAATATTATGCACTTGGCACTTAATTAATTTAAAAATAAATATTTAAAAGGAGTATGCCAACTAATAAACGATATATTTTCCTAATGATTTTTGTGATGAATATTTGCAATCTCATTTCAATACTTGTTTGTGGAGTCAGTCTAAACTTTTTTCTGTAGTAGAAAAATAAGCTTGATTTTAAAATTAATTTCTGCAAAAGATAAAGGACCTCGTTAAAATGTGTTTTATTCTCTTCTGATTGAGGAAGAAAGCCTCAGTCCCTCCTGGAGTCGAGCCGGTAACCCCCCAGCCAAAGTACATCTTGCGTCACCTCTATGACGAGTCTGCGCGTGACGGGCATATGACGTCACTCCGTGCACTGTACACACCTGACATTGTATTCACCATTAACACCACTTTGCGTGTTCACTCTCCAATGCTTTCAACTCATTGTGACTAAATTACAATAAGTTTAAAATGTCGTAAACATTCTTTGTCTGGACTTCATTATGGTAATTAGCTAAACAAACAACATTTTTACTACACATTTTGTTGTTTGCAATATCTCAAAGAATTTAAGAAAACGTCCATTGATATACTGTAAGTAGGAGATACTGGAGTATTTTTGAAGTTCTTTCATAATTTCAAAATAGGAGATTATGGTCTCTTACAAAACAACGCAATAAATGTTAAGTTTATCTAGGACGTCTTTTTAAAGAGAGGTTTAATAATTATAAACAAGTAGTTATCTTTAACTAGTTCTTCTCCACAAAAAATATGCCCTAGTGGTCAATGAAGAAAACAAATAAACATATAATAAATTTAATTCGGATCAGTATCATTATTTATTTGTAACATTTTTACCATATTTTGTTATTTTATATCTCAGTAATTAATGTGAATTAAAAATCCACTCAAAACAATAATACGTCAATGCAATACTTTTGCGAATTGTTAATGTTATCATCTAATCTATGGATCTTATAATTTTATGCAATAAGGTTTAATCGAGGCAGTTACGTTATAAAAATAAATTCTAAACTCGCCCTGTTACCGCAAGTACGACTCTCCACATATCACACTGACAACTGATTTCTTCTCATAGCCCACTCTGTCCGTCACTTCCGCAGTCTACCTATTATATTAGATGCAGCCAGTGATGTATAGTTAATGGGCTTACCTATAATCTAGTGTCCGTGGTCGTGACCTCCCCCTCCCTCCCCTACTCCCCTGATCACGATGATGAAACACCCATTATATCGGGTTTCGATACGATGCAATGATCGGTATTACCTAACGCAGTCGAGAGTACTGTTATAATTTAGTGCACGTCTCTGGTACAAAAACCCATATATTACGACAATTAGGTTAAATGGCAATAAATTCCTTGAAATACAACCACACTGTTTCGCACACCCACAGTAAAATAATCTCGATTCAAAGACGTAATGTATTTGTTAAACAATGTAATCTAATGAGATTATTACTTTTGCAAGTAAGATTTCACTTTAATCTTTGAAACTTGGTTTAATAATATTCGTAGATTACTCTTCGTGCTAGAAATTAACATTAATCACCTTTTAAATTAAATTAGTATATTTTTGCTATATAGTTATTAAAATATAATATATGTTATTGGTTATGTTATCAGTATGTAGAAGCGTCTAAAAAATTTACATTTCGAGCATTTTGAAAGTAATATTCTAGTTAATTATAGTGGCGTTACACTGGATTTGTATAATACAATATTTCAATTAAATATCTATCAATATGCAATAAAGGTTGCATCATAACTTGACTCGAATCAATATTCATATTTGTAAATTATATTATTATTATTATTGGTGATGAAACTTGCAAGTTCTATCATGAAAGTAAAACTAAATTCTCTCGGAGATTCAACCAGTAACTTTCAGTTTCTGAAACCTAATTGAGAAACGAACAGAAATAGTCAAGTACACACGCGAACATCGCATGTGCAACAACCAAGATTACTGCGTGATTACTGTTATTAAATATTGTGTTTATTGTGCTGTTTTGAAGTTTACTTTTTAACTGAATATGGTACACGTATAACGTAAGACAAATTAATAAAATCGACATTAATTAAAATAAAAACATTAAAATTCATCTAAATACATTTTTTTTATCTCTTTGACACTCAAAAAGATTTGTAGACCTGTGAGTTTGTATGCGCTCACTTTTCGAGTCCACCTTATTTCTAAGTACCAGAACTAAACCATTATTATTTTATTTGTACTTGTTTTAAATCTACACTTTATGGGATTAATAAACTGTGAAACTAGATTTGTAAGTACCACTTTGTAATGTTATTGATTTTATTGACGTTTCAAAGAAACATTGTAATTCTGGGTTGGTTCTTTACAAACCTGTTGTCATCATATAAAGTATAATTATTTAGTTTTTGAAAAACAAAATGCTCATATACTTTCAAAAGGAAAAATCGAATAATTAACAAAAATAAACATTTAAAGCATTAGTAAACTTCATGACAGTAACTTGTTCAATTGATTAAATGCAATCACGTGAGACAATTAACGAAGTGAATGCGTGCGTTTCTATTTTGCTCAGACCATTCTTCTAGTAACATTAACATTTTAAAATTGTAATTGTTTTAATACAAAACCTAAGCTTTACCAAACAACAGACCACGCGTAGTTTAAGGTCAATGCTTTAGAATTATATCAACCACTGTTTGGTTTTTGTACTACCATTTTACTAAACATGTTTTAACTGACAGTGTGTTATCGTTCCGTGTTTAAGAGCATGAGTACTTCGAGTGCCGCATGCCAGTAAAAGTATGAACTTGTAGGGTACGATTTCATTGTCTAGTTCGATATAGGAATTATAAATGAATAAAAAGAGAGAAATTACTAAACCGGGTCTCGAACCTAAGGAGTCGTCCGCGGTGGTACAAAGTGTATGGTTCTAATAGGACGAGGGTTCGAATCCCGTATACATGCATGTTTTTTGTAATCGACCTTCAGAGACATCTAACTCATCGTCTCGATTAGCCTAAGCGCATTAATAGAGACGTTAAGCAACACACACAATTCATAATTAACCAAACCCAGGCCTCCTAAGTCAAGAATCTCGTTTGGGATTCTCTCACTGTTACTTTCATTATAATCTCCCCCAAGAGAGAGAACATTTAGATTCCATAGACTCCTTCTCAGCTGGCAGGTTACGACCACTGCCTCCTAGATGCTAGGGCTACTCGTGGCAGGATATCTAGGAGGCAGTGGTTACGACATAGCGGTCAGTGGTCACTCGTTGGCTGCTGTGCGACTAGGAATGTCTTGGAACGGTTCAAACAATAAACTCTAGAGGATCTTACTTAAGTGTGAGATTAACACCTAAGATAGAATGCTCCAGTCATGATACTGGTACTTGAAGAAATCCAGCTCCCTACATCCTGAACTAAGCCCTGTTCACCACCACAGTACTTGCAATCAGGATCGCGATTACAGATGATAAGTGGATATCAGATTTTAGTTATCTCTTTGTTTGATTAAATCATGAAGAAAGTATAATCTTGATGTGCATTTTAAGATTATTCTTAGGAAGGCAAATCCTAGAAATGAGTTATGTACCAATATTTCAACATTATGTTTGTCGAGTTCCAATGCAAAAGTACCGGGCTCAAATACCGCTCCAAGCATAACATGTTTAACGTCTAATATAGACTGAAATGTATCAATTCTTAGGATTGGTGTGTGTAAACGGTGACTTGTAGCCCACTGAGTCCCCCCCCCCCCCTAAAAATAAGTTATATGACTGGGTGGGTAGACTCTAAATACTAATTTATTTAATGTATTTATTTATCTCCCAATAATACAAAATACATTACACATGTACTGTGTGTTATGACACCCAAGAGTAGACTTTAAAACGAATTCATTTATTTTGTTTATTGAGGCAGCGTTAACCAGCGTAAACCAGATTTTTTCTTTTCTTTTTTTAAAAAATATTTTGTAAAATTTTGTTTTTGTTGAATTTCATTGTTTAATTCAGACTCTATGAATAATTTACTCAAATGTTGTCAAAATCGATGGCTACAGGTTCACGCCCCCCTTAAACTCCCGAATTATACAAAATATATTACGAACGTACGTTACTCTATGATGTTCATATAATTAATTTGAATTATGGTGTGTTACCTTTGCATTATTAACCGACTACTCAGCCAGTGAGCAGGTGCATTCTTTAACAACCCCACAAAACATTATTGCTATTATTATTATATTCTTTAACAATGTCTGCCAGATCAACACGGCACTTAGTGGCACACTTGTCTATGAAACGTCAGTTGAAAGCTACGGCGTAGTGTGATGATTAACACTGTAGACGTAGTTTAAAGAACTCGCCCAGTGAACAAAACGTAGGTGATTTGAACTGTTAAGTTTTTTGTCATCAATATAGTTGATTGACGTCGTCTAAGGGAATTTCTTACTACGTCAACTTTGTGGGTGACGTTTGGGATACCCGCACCGGTAGAATGTCGTATAGGAACAATAGCGCAAATGTTTAAAATGTATAACGAAACCACTTATATTAATAGCTTAAAGTATATTTACAATTGTTTTTCATTGTCAGGTGTGGTGATTAGTTTTTTTGACGTCAAGTTCATATGTGATTGTGTCCTTAAAAGAGTGGTATGGTATTGGAGTTCCTGCATTCAGTCAGTGCGGTTTTGTGAAGCAGCAACGTTTAACTATTCTTACTGTGGTCTGGAGCTTCTGACGTTTAGCAATCGTGCAGTGTGTGTAGGGGTAAGTCCACTGTGCACTTTACAGGTAGTTTAACTCTCGACAAACTATAAGTGTTTGATGTGTATGTACAACCATGTGTAATGTCCAGGACTCGGGTGCTAAAGTTTGGAAAAGTTAACAATAAGTTAATTGAAACTTTGGAGCTTTAACCGGACGTTTATGTTAAAAAGTACTTACAAGACACAATTTAGATTTTGTAATAAACATGACTGGAAGATAAAGTAGGATTGTAACAAAATGTAACTAACGAGGAGGTTTTCAATGATTTATACGAGTGTTTTAGTTCGAAAGAATGTTAAACGTGAAGTAATGTTTGTGAGAGAAAGGAGTCGAGTTAGTGAGAGATATTTAATTATACTCGTGTTAACTATTCTGCATACCTTGCTTTCAACTATTAAACAACTAAAATGATGAAGTTATTCTGTAACCAGTCTAAACTGCAACGAGATCTAAAGTGGAAGAACATATTGTTTCGCCCTAGGTGCTTCTGTCATTAGTTTTCTACGTACAACACAACGTACGTAGAACTTTTGGAATTGTTTAATTTACGTAATTTACACGCAATTGATGAGACCGTATTTTCATTACGTACATTGAGTAAAGTCTTGATTCGCTTTGTGACTACTCCGGAATTTTCGTGAAAACAGAACTGGATACCTCCCTCATGAAATCCCATGTTACAAAATTAATTAACTCTTTCGTTAAGTGATTATAAGTTCATAAATTATTGTTCACCACTAAATTCTTAAACAGAAATATTAATTTCTGCACCAATGCGAATGAATTGTGAACCATTATCTGTTAACTATCAACTCGGTATTCCACTTATCGGGAATCGTTCGTTGTAAAAGTTAAACCTGAACTTCAGTGACAACTTGTCACTAGTCCATGTCTTTCATCGGAAATTCAACTAGAAACATAGTTGCAATCCGGAAGTCTGTGTTTAAGATGGCATACCAACCAAACAAAACTTGTCTGGTGCACTGGTAATATTTCGGCCTTGGGTGATGTTGTAATCTTGTGGTTACCTTTCTACCATTTGTTATCCGAATTCCTTGCACTCCGCACAACTAGGAGAAAACCAGAGTTGTAAAAGAGTTTGTAAAAAGAACCAAATGATATCTGCTTTCGTTGAACAAAACTGGTCAGAATCTGGATATGACAATTTTTTTTGTTTTATTATACAAGGTGGTAAAGCCAGTTCTTTGTTATTTTGTACACATAAACCCCGGACATTTGCATTCTCCAAAAATAAAACGGAAGTTTTTTTAGTAATGTGTAAAGTAAACTAGGAAACGCTCAGTTGGACGCGTTGATAAGCGAGCACGTGCTATAGCTAGACCCACATTGCACATTTTTTTAAATTTTAAAATTTACGACGTTCGCGTTTCCAGTATTATTTATTATTGCCAAGGTATTTGGGTAAACCCGTGTTTAAATCTTTACTTTAAAATCCACCGCCATCTAGAGGACATTGACTCCTTGGGAAAACAGTTATTTAAACTCTTTGTTGACAAATAATAGACTGCTTCCTCGAAAGTATTTTGATTACTTGTAGGTGGCAGTGCATTAGAAACTTCGCGCGTCTTTTCGTTGCCATGGCAACGTTACTTTTGTTATAATGTAATTTCCATCTACACTACTTATCGGATCAAAATAAAATTAACATATTCGTGACCGGACGGACATTCTAAATGATTTGGCTATCTCAGATTTTGTCTCCGTTGAGTTTGAAAAAAAAACTTTCGATTAACTTTAATGTAACTTTTTAACTTTTTGAACGATTTTGCCACAAAACTAATGGCATTCAATCGAGAACGAAGCTTGCGGATGGTGAAAATTTCAACTCGATCCGAGCCTCCGTTCGAACGTTATGGCGAGACGTATAGTAGTATCTATGGGCGAGACATACAAAAAAAACAAAACAAAACAAACAAACAAACAAAAAACAAACAAACAAACAAAAAAAAAAAAACAAGTGACTAATTTTTCCGGCAGAGTCAAATGGAAACGCTCGCTTAAAAAACTAGAAATTCATGGCTGTTTCGAGCAACAATAATCTTGTTTGAAATTTTCTTCCAGCGAAATCTCTCTTGAAACTGTGCTTGGTCTTTATAGCAAATGTCTCACCCCTATTCCAGATAGAAGAAAAGCTTTCATAAATAGCATTGTTACTGTTCCAAACTTTTTAGAAAAGTGCATTTACGTTACAACTTTTTATTTCTATTTGACGTCATCTAAATTCTCACCATTTCTTTATTCATTCAGATCATTAGGTCAGATAATGACGTTGTTACCAGACAATTTTCAAGTATCAAAAAGTGCATAGTTTCGTTTCATCCATCAGGTTCTGGAAATACATTTTTATTCGAATTTTGTAGCAAGTTTTTCTGAATTTCTACTTCAAGTCATTAAAGCGTAAGCAAGGAGAAAAAGTCTGGGGAAATTCCGTGCTATGGTTTGTTTTTTGTTCGGTTGGTTCCTTGTTAGTTTCTGTTGGTGTTGCGTATTGTCGTGGCCCAGTGACCACCTAACAATACCAGTGTCTTATCGGACCGCTGGTCAGACCCTGACACAAACACCCAGAGTCTAACATGTACGCAGATCAGACTCGTCTTGTGGTTTACGTAAGTCAATCACGCGCCAACAAGAATCACAGCTCACTCGATTTTTTATCGGGCAACTTCAAAATTACTGAGAGATTAACATTTACTGTCGTATATTTACAATACAAGTTATGCAATGTCAGTTTTCAAATGGTATTGTAGATGTTATTGTAATCTAGAGAACTGTATTTTAAACAAAATTTAAAAAAATCCTTGCTTCATGACCTAAAAACATGTCAACGGGTCCGATTAAAATAAATTTTATCTTTCTGACTAAATTGTTGCATCTCCCCTCCCTAATCAATTTATAAATTCGATATATTTCTATACTTTTTGTTTTACTAGCCTAA
Source organism: Sweltsa coloradensis (assembly GCA_024449915.1). Taxonomy (NCBI): domain Eukaryota; kingdom Metazoa; phylum Arthropoda; class Insecta; order Plecoptera; family Chloroperlidae; genus Sweltsa; species Sweltsa coloradensis. Next base: position 134,195 of record JAMZAV010000618.1, read on the forward strand.
TTAGGGTCTGCCTGGTTCCCTCCTTGAAGGAGTGGGAAAGAATGCCAGAGAATCGTTTCTTAGAACTAGGAAAAACGCTAAAGTGCCGCCGCGTTGATGGATGAGCTTTTTAAAGGTTTTAGTTTGCGTGGGATATCTTTACTTTTGCAAGTGCTTTGTTTTGCTGCCTACGCATTGAAGGTGAATGTTGTCAAGTTTCTTTTGTTTCTTGTCAATTGGTATTATTTACCGTAAAAAACTTGTATTAAAAGCTTTATTTCTATGGATTCTGGCTAAATTTTTCCACTTTTTCTTTCAAAAGGTACTACATAACCATAACCTTTATGTCCATGTATAATATGAACGTTGTAGCCCCACCCGTTTGGTCAGAATTGGCCCAAATGGCACGAAAATATCGCACAAAAAGTCAAAAAACGTATATTAAAAGCTTTATTTCTCTCGATTCTGGCTAACTTTTCAACTTTTTCTTTCAGAAAGCAATAACATCACCATTACCTTAATGTCCATGTGAAATATGAACGTTGTAGCCCCACCGTTTGGTCAGAATTGGCCCAAATGGCACGAAAATATCGCACTAAAAATCGAAAAAAATCGTAAAAGTACGATATTCATGAGAAATATTTCTTCGATTGTAACCCAAAAACGTGGCAAGTCTAAGTTCAGAGAAAAACGAAGGTCGTGTCAAATTTTCATCAAGATCGCATATGCCGTTTGCCCGGTAGAGAGCGAACAAACAGACGGAAAAAAAAAAAAAAAAAACAAACAAACAAACAAACAAACAAACAAAAAAAAAAAAAAAACAACGGAGCTAAATTTTTTGGGGGGTCGGTGAAATTGAAGTCTTCGCTTCGCTCATCCAAATAGGAAATCCATTCAAATTTATAATGCACCAACAATCCAGACATTATAAAGTTCCCGGCTTTGTGGTCCCTAGAGGCTGATACGTCCGCTCGGCAAGCGGAGACCCGGGTTCGATCCCCGGACGAGTTAAAAATTTTTATTTCTGTATTATATAAAACATTATTAGTCACAACATTCGTCTTTGAGAGAAACTTTACCGGTGTATGGAATCGAATCGATTACTTTCGAAATTATAGTAGGTACTACCTAAGATTCCTCGGTATGACGGCAAGAAAAGTCAACATGGTCACTAATCGCTCATCACCCGTGTATTCTCTCGAGGCGCGTGGTCTTATCGTGCTGGACCTGGACTTGTTCGGTCTGGCAATGCAGGAAATGACGCCGTCTCAAGGAAGTTAGAGATGGAAGAAAGCATTTCATTCTCTGGACACGATATCGTGAACCCAATAACACGGTATTTGTCTCGTGAGCTGTCACGCTGGATCCCCAAGCGAAAGGTTACGGGTTCGATTAACATCGGGCAGAAGATTTGTATTTCTCTTCAGACTATTGCTGAGTATTTCCCTTATAGATAGACGTAGATACATTTAAGATAGAAACTATTTTTGAAGTTCCTTATTTTCGTTGTGCACCGTTAAAATTAATAGGCTCATTCTGATGATGTTCACGACAAAAAGTTTCTACTTATATTATCTTGTGGAAGAAAACTATAGAAGTAGTTGTACTTGCGACAATATTCAACACGGAAATCGTGTTTGATGTCTATGAAGTTTTACCGTTTCAATTCAACAACAAACCTTGGTGCTTGAAGGATATGTTAGGCTTATACTCGTCGTGAAGTCGACACAAACTAGTTGATTCAATTACTTAGTTTTATAAGTGACATTCGTTATGTACGGAAAACTCAACGAAGAATCTTGAAACTATCGTCTGCACATTTTTCTCTCACATATTTGCATATCGATACCTTAACAAAGTCTCGTATCTGTTTTTGCTGTAAAATTGTTACACAATATTTCAAAGCTTGTTAAAATGACTCTAATTATCGAAAAGAGCAAGATTCAAGGTTTTTGTATTTAGGTTTATGTCTTAAATTAAATTGTAACACCTCGAATATAATCTTTTCGATAATTAGAGCCATTTAACAAGCTTTTAAATGTTGCATAGCAATTTTCAGCATTTACAGATACCAGGTTTTGAAATAAGTTTATCGATATAGGTATATTATAAAATCGGAGCAGTTAACACCCAAGCTAAAATTAATGTATCAAATTCAAGTTCAAAAATCGTTAGCATATTTTCTTCAAACTGGTTCTGCATTAATGAACTGCTGCCGAATATATTTATGTTAATCATGGTTTAACCCTGTGCTCTCAATAGTCCCAGTAGCATTGCTTCTTGTATAAATCACTGGCCCAAGGTAAACGCTCCAGTAAATGTCAGACGCGTCACGACGAGTGGTCACGTGGTCCAGTCTGGCGAGGTGCGGACTTCCTATACCAACTACAAGAAACATTAACAAAACTAAAAATATATGTCACGTTTGCATTTCCGGTCATGGATGTACAGTGTAGTGCATATTATGTTCGGTTGTTAGTGGCAGAGAGAATGCATTTTGTATTGGGAAATAATTCAATGTTTTCTGCTGTTTTATAATTTACAAATTCTTGGGTTTTCCTGACTCATCTCTTAACCGCAAGCGTAATAAAAAATTCGTTTGTTTTTATTTATGCATGTAACAATGGGTACTTTGTCTAAGTATGCTAAATGCTACTAATTAACTTAGCCTACATTCTTTTCTTGTTGTCGTAATGTATTTTTAAAAACTAATTCGTATTTTGAGTCTCCACACTCAGTCATATCTGATTTTAAGAGGGGGATCGACATACATTTTAAAGCATAACAAGCCAACCCCGTCGGCACCGACGCAATCGACGCATATAGGAAACACCGATCAAAAACGTTGGACACGATTCCAACCGTGGACGGCACCCGAAACATTTAACTAACAATTCATTTGTAGCATGTGGATGAGAAATGAGAAATTTTGGGCAAATTGTGAGACGACAATTATAATATAAAAATGAAGTGAGACATTTTTATTACAGTTGAACACTAACAACATGGAGACTGTAAGTGTAGCAGGATGTTGGTCGCCGCCTGGGAGCTGATTCCGCCCGAGCCTCCATATAACAAGCAGAGTAAAAGTTGTACTCGGTCCTTGAAACCAAGACAGCACTCGAATCTACTTCCGCGTAGTTGATTCACCTCCAAAACAGCAGTTAAAGATGAACAGTTTATATTTTCGTTGTATGTGGAATTGTGGAATTGGCGCCGCCCAATTGCCCGAGCCTCCTATCACAAGTGTGAGATCCTATTAGTGGCATGGGGACTGTGTGATCAACATGTTGGGGGTGTGAGACGCCGCCCGAGTCTACCATATAAAGAGGTTAGTGAGACAGATTATATTCTAGGAGACTCGAGGAGAGTGTAAGTGTATCAGAATGTTGTGCACCCTGGAGTGTTTCCGAGCTCCATATAACAAACTAAAAAAGTTTTACTGGCCGCCGCCGTTTGAGTTGTTAAAACCTTACAAATACATGCTATTAAGAACGTGGCTTTGTTATTTCTTTTCGTCGCTAAGCGTTCGAGAATCACAAGTAGATCCCTATTAGCGACAGCGACCGGTAATGAACATTGTTAGGGGTGTAAGAGTGCTGCTTCTTCATCCATGAAAGTTTTATGACCAATTAATTTCTGCAACTCGCGAGAAATTAGATTGATTAGTATATTCTTTGCCAACAACCTTGATGTTTTTAGTGATATAAGTCTAAAACCACGTGTACTGGCGCCGCCGTTTGGAGTTTGTTACACCTACATAATAATGTATTATAGATTACGTGTGCTTGTTATACTTTCGTCGAAGAAAGTTGAAGAAAAACAAGTAGATTTTAGATATTAGCTGACACGACCGATCAAACATAAAGTCTTATTTGTTACGTTGGTAGTAACAAGTGCAATGCTTTCTCAACGCACATAAAGTATTTATTTTAAAGATCAATTACCAACTTTGCAAGCTCTACGAGTGTGATGTAGGCATTGATTTACATTTAATTAAATAGTAGATAACAAAATGTATTAAATTAAAAAAAATCTTTATAATATTTCTAATTAAAGTGCACAAAAGCACGCATTCTCTAAATATTTTCCTATAAAACAATACAATATGACTGTATAAGTTGTGAATATTTCTTTTTTTGTTATTGTAATACATGCTTCGCCCATCCTGAAGGATAAGATACAAAATATTAAAATTAATATAGAGTGCGTGTTTTTCTTTTTTCTCTTTTTACTGTTTTTTTTTTGTATTTGGTTCATTAATTAATTTCATTTACTATCCAATTTGAATTTGTTATCAAAATTATTGTGTTATTAATGGCCTACATTGTTGTTGTAATATTACTATTTCAAACTTCACCTTAATATAGTTCATTGTTGTGCCTGCATTTATGTAATTAGATTATTTACTTGTTTCCTTTGAAAATCTGTTTTTTATAACTGAATAGGATAGATGTTAAATAAATATATAAAAAAATGAATTTCAAAAATAATAACTGAATCATGGAAATCATTAATAACTCTAACCAAGTGGCGCTTGCCGGTAACTGGAATGGAACCCTGTACACTAGCACTGAGCCAGCCGGTCTTGCAACCGAGTGTAGCATCTAAATCTAATCGTCTCGCTCGAGATGCGCAGATCTCGACACGCGACGGCAATTAACAACTGCACAGAAGCTGCGCGCGCACACCGGAAGTACTTGTGCTCTCGTTCCACCACTTTCCATTTCCTTTATCATAATTCACTTTTTCAATTTACTCTTTAACATTTTCATCCACGAGTCTTAGATCACGTAATGCACGGTATTGTTATGCTTTTTATTATATTACAACACATTTGCACTGAAGGTTATTTAATATATTTCTTTAAGGGCTTTCATTTTCTATTCATTAATCATGGTTAGAGTTTTTAACGTGAGCCTTACTTTCGTTTAGTCGCGAGAGATTCACGATCTTGTTCTGACTTATATTGTCAGCACTTAAAGCTTCCCATGTTTACCACTCACGGAACTTAATCATGACGTTCCCACGTCTTGGATTAGTAAATGTCAATACAGGTTGTTCAGAACTAAAAAAACTTGATGCTTTTCTAATTAAATACATCTCTAGCAAGAAACTTGAATAGGAAGGGCTTATTACTGGTGTTAATGTTTTTAACACTCTTATTGAGGACAATTGACATTGGTTTGTTATTGAATGTATTCAGGTTCGTGAAGATGTGAGAAAATTATGCAGTAATATAATATCTCAGCTATCTTAGTACCAACTGTCTGTCACTAAACTTCTGAGTGTTGTGCAAAAAAATTACTAACTTATTATTGGTACACCTGTTTATTATAGTGGTGTGAAAGTAAGCCATACATTGATGCAGCTTTCAAGGTACTATTGATTTTTTTAAAGCCTTTTGCATAACAAATGTAACATTTATTATTTTAAATATTTAAAGAAAAAATTGTTTTAGTTACTTTTTGTAGTTTTTCTTCTTTGAAGCTCGATACTATCCGATATTTACACATCTACCTTCAAAGTTCAAATGTCTTTCTTTGGTGGAGGTGCCGGGTTGGTCGAATTAACCCTTTTTTAAGTGACAAACCAGCCCCTTGACTACCAAGGTCACCAAAACCATTCTGTATCTTCCTTGTTGAAGGAAAATGCCAACAAATGCCATGATTTCATGACTTCATGTTTCGATTTTATCGTGAGACGTGATGTATACACGCACATACAGACGGAGAGAAAAGTGAGGCATTTAAAGGAGCTCTGCTGCCTCATTCTACATTATATTGTGACTTGGCCTGCGCCGTGCAGCGTTGCCAACATAATCGTTCTGTGATGCATGCAGCAATCTTAAGTATGACACTTTAAATGTAAGAACAGACATACCTACGACGCTACGATTTAAAAACGATATAATGCAACTTCGTAGCAACAACATTGGTAATATACGTTATGACGACTAATACCATGTATCCAATGGCTACTTAAATGTAACATAAGTATAAAAGACTACTAAAGTATAGTCCACGAGGGTACTTAAGTAGTAGAGATAACTAAACCAAGTGTACTTATAAGTAGCCAGTGAAGACGTAGTGTGAGCGCGAGTACCCTATATTCAGCAGGCGGTGATCAACAACAATGCTTTGTCAAGTCAGTCGATAATCTATCGACTTCTTCGGCGATTAGTTAGACAAAACCCGTTGTCTACTCTGAGAAACCAATAGGCGTGCTACGTTCTTTAGGGAAATCTTAACTTTCGAACTAATTGATCCTGTTAACTACTCAACCGATTTATGTAGAAAACTATGAGAATTTTAAATATCACAAGGTTAGTATCTATTCTATTCAGATAAAATGTCGTAATTGTTATGTTTGTAAAAACTAAAACGTTTAGTTCGTCGAGGTCGAGACTCGAAACAAACAACGATGTCGTCACCATGGCAACGCACTGTGCGTTTCCACGGCCTGCTTGATACTCAGCTTCGTTCAGTAGAAAACCTGGATCATATTATTAATATGATCCAGGTAAATTATCTACGTCGCGTTTAGCGCTCAACGTAAGTATCTAGCGGGCCATGTGCGTATCCACGGCCTTCTTGATACTCAGCTGCGTAAGTATCCAGCGGGCCATGTGCGTATCCACGGCCTACTTGATACTCAGCTGCGTAAGTATCCAGCGGGCCATGTGCGTATCCACGGCCTACTTGATACTCAGCGCTCAACATAAGTATCTAGCTGGCCCAAGGAGGAAGGAATAATGTAAGGAGGCAGTGTGGCGTCGTCAAAACCATAGCCACTTTGAACGACAATAGTGGTCGGCGAAAGCCTCGAACCCAAAGCAAGGTCGTCGGTATTATTAAAGATCTTTGTCAAAGCTATGAACATTCCAAAACAAACAAAAACGCAGCACATCAACAAAAATTACATTTCACCTCTTTATTATTCTATCTCACACTGCCTCCTAGATGTTCGTCGTGGCTCCTCGTTACCTGCCTGTCCACGCGCACAGTGTTAATTGTTTGTCCAAAGCGCTAGTTACCGTCCCAAGAGCTTTCTTTTGTTTTTGATGTTGTTGTCACATTAAATGTCATCTTCCATGTATTTTACTGTTAAATCCAACTAATTGAATGTTTTAGATCGTATTTTGTATACGTACATCACTTATCATGGTTTGCAGAATAGTAATATACCAATTTGTCTAGTTATATTATGCTGGTAATTAAACAAAAAGTAGATATTGATAGCTTTGTTCTTTGATAATATAAAGCAAGGGCTAATAGGCATGTTATTTTTATCTATAGGGCCTATGAATCCTATTCCTAATCATATTAAAAATCAATAGGCTTAAGTAGCCTACTCGGGCCCTAGTCTTGACTAGGCCACGAGCTAAACAATATTACTTTCCACATGCTTTCCATCAAGCAGTGGCGCGTGATAAGGGGGAGTCTGGGGGGGGCCTGGGTGGCACAATTTCCTTATTTCCCTGTAGTTCATGCAAAGAAAGGCTTACTTGTTTTAGATAATGGCATCCCGGTATCTTACAACTTCTTGCACGCATCATTGCCTATTATGAAGAAAAATATAGCTTAACTCTGGCATGATGACATTTGAATCGTATGCAGATCGTATGTAAACAACGAAAACAAAAGAAAGCTCTTGGGGACGGTAACTAGCGCTGTGGGAAAAAAGTGCGAATTGTCTTCAACAATCAAACCATGTTGCATGGACAGGCAGGGAACGAGGAGCCACGACGAACATCTAGGAGGCAGTGCTATCTCATATTAATACAAGAGTTATTATCAACCTATTTAAGTATAATATCCAGCTGTTTCAGAGCCGCCATAGTAGTCGCCATATTGGTCAGCACCAACGAGAAGGTGTAAATACTGCGAAAAACTCTAGGTTTTAGTAGCCGCCATATTGGTCAGCACAACGAGAAGCAGCAAATACTGCGAAAAACTTCGATCAGAGACGTTCAAAACGGCCACGTTCATTTGTACAGCCACAGATAGCGCATGCTGTCTCCTTACATTATTCATACCTCCTTGAGCTGGCCCTGTGCGTATCCACAGCCTACTTGATACTCAGCGCTCAACATAAGTATCTAGCTGGCCCTGTGCGTATCCACAGCCTACTTGATACTCAGCTGCGTAAGTATCCAGCGGGCCATGTGCGTATCCACGGCCTACTTGATACTCAGCTGCGTAAGTATCTAGCGGGCCCTGTGCGTATCCACGGCCCACTTGATACTCAGCTGCGTAAGTATCTAGCAAGCCCTGTGCGTATCCACGGCCTACTTAATACTCACCTGCGTTCAGTAGAGAATCTGGATTATATTATCTACGTTGCGTTTAGCGCTCAAAGTAAGTATCCACGGCCCACTTGATACTCAGATGCGTAAGTATCTAGTGGGCCCTGTGCGTATCCACGACCTGCTTGATACTTAGCTGCGTAAGTATCTAGCGGGCCCTGTGCGTATCCACGGCCTGCTTGATACTCAGCTTGTTGGATGAGCGTAGCGAGCGTAGCGAGCGAAGCGAAGATTCCATTTCACTACACTGGAGAAAAAATCCGGAATGTTTTTTTTTTTTTTTTTTCTTTCTGTATTTTTGTGTGTCTGTTAGCACGATTCCGGCTAAACCGATAATCCGATTGCAATGAAATTTTATGGAGACCTTCGAAATCTCTGAACGAAGAACTGCCACGTTTTTGAGAGCAATCGAAAAATTATTTCTGATGAAAATCGCAATTTTACGATTTTTTTCGATTTTTTGAAAATTTCTTCGACTTATAACACCTACATGCTTTGTCGGATTTTAATGATTTTTTCACAGAACATTAATTTTATGAATTTAGGTACTCATGTGAATTTGAGCGCGATCGAAAAATTATTTCTCAAGAAAATCGAAAGTTTACGGGTTTTTTCTTTGTTTAAACAATTCTTTGACTTATAACACCTACATGCTTTATCCGATTGTAATGATTTTTTTCACAGAATCTTAATTTTATGAATTAATATATTCGTGTGAAATTTGAGCACAATCGAATAATTATTTCTTATGAAAATCAAAATTTTACGATTTTTTCTTTTTTAAACGACGATTAATTAAAAAAATTAAAAATAAGAGTTTATTTTTATTTAATTTAAATTAATTTTTAAAAAAATCTTCAATTAAGTAATGATTTTTTCACAGAACAACAGAAAATCCGCATAAATCTTGGCAACTCAATGCACCAATTACGCTTAACGCCGCTTTATCTTCTGTAATTAATAAGATCCAGGTCCTCTAATTACGCTCATCCAACAACGCGGCGGGACTTAAGCGTTTTCCTAGTGTAAGTATCTAGCGGGCCCTGTGCGTATCCACGGCCTGCTTGATACTCAGCGCTCAACGTAAGTATCTAGCGGGCCCTGTGCGTATCCACGGCCTCTTGATACTCAGCTGCGTAAGTATCTAGCGGGCCCTGTGCGTATCCACGGCCTACTTGATACTCAGCTGCGTAAGTATCTAGCGGGCCATGTGCGTATCCACGGCCTACTTGATACTCAGCGCTCAACGTAAGTATCTAGCGGGCCATGTGCGTATCCACAGCCTACTTGATACTCAGCTGCGTAAGTATCCAGCAAGCCCTGTGAGTATCCACGGCCTACTTGATACTCAGCTGCGTAAGTATCTAGCGAGCCCTGTGCGTATCCACGGCCTACTTGATACTCAACTGCGTAAGTATCTAGCGAGCCCTGTGCGTATCCACGGCCCACTTGATACTCAGCGCTCAACGTAAGTATCTAGCGGCCCCACTGCATATCCACAGCCTACTTGATACTCAGCGCTCAACCAGGGTCCACTAGATACTTATGCTAAGCTGCTGCAGAGTCGATAAAGAAGTTTCCCCTTTGGGGAGGTCCCCTTACTCCCAAGTCAAAACGGAATCTAACGTCCTGCGCGCTGAGAGCGGCTCCAATGTGAAACTAATAAAAGCACTGCACGCTAAATACGGTCAGTAGATTATCGATGTGCAGTGACGCTGAAATCAACAAACAACAGACGAAACGTCAAACTTCAATTTTATTTCAATCATATTAGCCCTGGGCCCTAGTCTTTTAAAACGATTTACTTTTGATTTATTATTGTAGGCCTACTATAAAGTGTTGCGCAGGCGTCAGTGACATTTTCGTGCGAAATAATTTGAGATATGCCTTGTTCAAGCCTAACGGACGTAAGTGTAGCCTAGGCCCAAGGCCACAATACAGTTTTCAGACGTAAGTACGCCCTAGGCACTCAAATCGAAATCTTGAACAATACATATTGTCGGCCTAGCTCCTAAGCTTAGGTCTACTCCATCAGAAATATCCTCATTAATAAAGAGAGTTTGCTTTATGCCAAAACATTCGCCAACATTCGATCGTATTTAATATTTTGACGTTTCCGCCATTTGTCGTCATCGACTGTTAACTACTAGTAGAAAAGTGACGTAGTTTTATTGAAGTAGTTCCATCAATCGTCACACAGAGTCGCGCGGAACGTTAGATTCCCAACGCCAAAAACCGACTTTTTAATTAACCCAGGACGGTATAGGGAGTTGGAGGACCTCCCCAACGGGGAAACTTCTTTATCGACTCTGGCTGCGGTTAGCTGGGTCTTCTCACCTGATGTAAACAAACCACCATCTTATATCTTAGACCATCTATACCCTTCGGGTAGACGGATAGCGCGGCAATATTCGTGAAGCCGACCTGCGGCCAGTTCCAAGAACGAGGTGGTGGCAAAACATCGCGCGCGCTGCGTTTGACTGTATGCAAAGATTCAGTAAAGAGCTGTAAAACAATGTGGATTTTCATTCCACGTGCAAATATTTTGTTGAATTTATTTTTCGTAATGTAGGACACTATTTTACTTCAGATTATTATTGTGGTTATTTTACCAAATATATATTTCAAGTGAATATAGACCTGAGAAAGCACATGGCCTGTCATGAACATAATATGCCTTATACTTCTGGTATAATGGCTGTTGAAGGCGATTTGGTATTATTATATAAATAAAATACAGTATAATGTATAAAGTGATTGTTGTGTTATCATTTTTTTAGCTAACTATAGTGCAAAATATCATTTCGTATTCATATGCATAATTATTGTTTTGGAACTGTTTTTCACAAAAATTGTTGTATTTGGATGGAAACATAAGCCTATTTCCTTTAAAAAAGTGCAGGCCAATATTCGTTCTACTATTATTTTGTATGCCCTCACTACAGCCAAACAATAACAAAGTGATTTTGAGAATGGTGACATCTGATGTACCCCTCTCCCCCCCCCCACCCCTATTCCTCAAACAAACAACCTCACTTGCATAATAGGCACCTTTATCAAAAATCAAAATATTAATTAATTTAACATTTTAAGTGTTACAAAATTATGTTCTATATAATACTATCACTACTTATTCAGCCATTCCCCCATGAACCCTATTTGAAAAGGGTTCCATAATAATTATGTCATCCTGGGTTTTTGAGAGATTGTTTATTTTTAAATAGAGCACAATAGGTTACAAAACTAAAATGACACTGTTTACAAATTATATTATTATTTACCATGAAAACACGATGTTTAAAAGCTTTTTATTCTGAAATTTGAGAAAATTTGAGTTTTGGAGAATTCCGCTTCAACCTGCTTATTTTTTGTTTCACATAGACTATACTATTACTACAGCATTACCAATCTACAATGTGCATTTAGAAACTTGCACGAATAATATACACTCTTAACACGCAAAAATGTGCGTTCCGAAATTACACCTTCTCTTGGTAATAAGCATATTTTGACCAAACCACATGCTAAATTACGTAATGATTTACAGACAACGTAGCTGAGTATACCTACGTCAATGACGGCCAATTTTATACCAAAATCCTCTAAGGTCACGGGGCTCAAAGGTCGTCCCCTTGTTATTTCTTATGTGAGATTTACCGGACGTCTAGATCGAAAATTAACGTAAGGAAAATTTACTGGTAACGGTGGACCAACATTTGTTCTGTTTAAATTCATAACTAGTTAGTCAAAATGAAATATATTTTTTGAGTTTGGTGGGTGAAGGGTGAATACCCCTTTTAGAAAAAACATTTCCTCCCCGTAAATAAAAATAATATATAGTAGGCTACAGATGATGATGATGATGAAGATGTTGAAATCTGGCATATTTCCGCCAAACACATAGAAATAAATTTCTATCGGAATATGGTTAAAATAAATTAAAATCTTCTTTGATGTGTTGTCCCATGGAATAAATATGCATAATACATTTTAAGAAACCATCACATTGTCGAAAATAACGAGAGATTCACTACTTCTAGTACGCGAAATTACTGTACGTTCAAATGGTACTACGCTCTTCTTGCCACCACCGACTTCCGAGAATCTCTCCCTCTCTCTCACTCTCTTTGTTCCCAGCTCGGCTTCAACCGCTGCAACGGCAGGTATAGGCGCGCGCTCTGTCCACCCGATATATGGTCTAAGTCTAATATCCCTGCGTGTGTTTTAAAAATAATCTGGAGCGCTCCGAACACGCTCTGTAATATTATCCGTAGCAGAATGTGCTATGTTTTGTTTGTTTTGACAGATCATGGACAGCAAAGATTGGGCATTGTGGATTATTATCAATATTATCATTGATATTAGGCCTACCTTTGTGTCTAAAATGTAGTTACAACTCCACGATAAAAGATTGCATGTGCATAAGCCTAGCTAGGCCCCCGTCTTTGTGTGGTTTTTTTATAGACAATGCCTAGACCTTGTAGAAGTCGTCGTAGGCCTAGAGCTTAGGTCTCGCGTTCTTAGATCTAGGGCTTGGCCCTAGAAATATCAGATTCAAGTTCAAGTTTGGTTTTGGTTTATAGGCCTACATGGTGCAAGTAGGCCTATGGCTTGGACTCATCTTTATCTTACCAACCACATCATCAATGCTAATAGGCATTATGCCTACCGGTATCTGGACAGTTTGCCTCGGGTCCTAATATCCATTATGCAAATGAAAATAATTGACATATGAAGTTGAAAGATATGAAAATTATTTACATCATAATGTTACCTGCCAACATAAGAATCAAAGATTATATAGGTGGTAGCCTATTTATGTATTCATTGCATTCAAATGTACAACCGACTTTTGAAATTGACGTCCAGCTGCAGTCTGCTATTTGTTTACAAAATCTCTGTAAGGTCCATTGGATAATGTGTTCGCGCACTCAGTAGACACATTATCAAGCAGGCCTTGACTTAGGGAACTAAGATGGCGCTTATACATTGTGGAAGTACAAGCGAAGACCCACCTTACAGCAGCTGTTAGGTATCTAGTGGACCCTGCGCTCAACATAAGTATCTAGCGAGCCCTGTGCGTATCCACAGCCTACTTGATACTCAGCGCTCAACATAAGTATCTAGCAAGCCCTGTGCGTATCCACGGCCTACTTGATACTCAGCTGCGTAAGTATCTAGCAAGCCCTGTGCGTATCCAAACACTTGCGTTCTCTGTGGTTTAATCTTAACTAGTATTCAACAGGATTAATGACCCTAAGCGATGTACAACCTATTCAAAACACAACGATATCTTCTTGGCGATGTGACATTCTTCTCATTTACATAGTTTATCCATGAAAATATAGTTTTAGTTAGAAAACAGCTTATTACAGTATATTAAAACTAGGAAAACGCTTAAGTCCCGTTCGTTGTTGGATGAGCGTAATTGGTGCATTGAGCTGCCATGTGTTATGCGGATTTTCTGTTGTTCTGTGAAAAAATCATTACTAAGTTGAAGATTTTTTTTAAATTAAATTAAATTAAATTAAAAATTAACTTAATTTTTTTTAATTAATCGTAATTTAAACAAAGGAAAAATCGTAATATTGAAATTTTCATAAGAAATAATTATTCGATTGCGCACAAATTTTACACGAATATATTAATTCATAAAATTAAGGTCTGTGAAAAAATCATTACAATAGGATAAAGCATGTAGGTGTTATAAGCTGAAGAATTTGTTTTCAAAATCGAAAAAAATCGTAAAATTGCTATTTTCATAAGAAATAATTTTTTGATTGCGCTCAAAAACGTGGCAGTTCTTGGTTCAGAGATTTCGAAGGCCTCCATAAAATTTCATCGCAATTGGAGTATCGGTTTAGCCGGAATCGTGTTAACAGACACACAAAAATACAGGGAAAAAAAGAAAAAAAAACATTCCGGATTTTTTTCTCCAGTGTAGTGAAATGGAATCTTCACTTCGCTCGCTACGCTCATCCAATGATAAAGTATTCATTTTCTTACATCGTTTCAGTATTGTTAGTAATTCTTTGTGAAATGGTTCATAATTATCTCCGTTTTTGAATATTTAAATTGACTACAAACCTATCAAAGTTGTGTTAAATTATTCATTCTATCAAAGTTGTTCAGAAAATAAATATTCAATATTAGACTAAAGTAAGAAGATTGAATTTACTTATTCATTTCACTCACTTTTATTTATTTGAAGTAATATAATATATCTTTCTTATTCAATTCAGTATTCACTAATGTGTTCCGGTGCGGTGAATTAACACTCTTATTTTATTTACAAATTGTTCTCAGTCAAGAAAAAATTAAGTATTTTTTAAGCTTACAGTGATTATTATTCAGAATTGCTATTACTGTTGCTCATTTTCCTCTGGTTTAGTGAATTATTTCTAACAGTTATGACTTTTTAATTTATGAAAGATTCTAGTCCCAAAGTGAGCATAACAAATTTGATAAAATGGACGACATAATTACAAAACGTGGACCTTGAAAGTGAAGTATTCTAATATTTCTGTAATAATATGACATATTAATGACCTTAAGACATAAATCTTGCCTTAACAAAGCTCGTTCCGCCGCGCGCATCTTTAATTTGTTTTTCGGGAAGATTAACATGACGACATCGAGGTTAGAATGTTTTCGACCGTTACACATTTAAAACCCATGTAATATGCGTATAGCATAGATTATGTTTATATTTGGCCTCGACTTGAGCATCTCAACACAAACTGAATGTAAATGGTGGCTCTGGCTTTGTGTATCTGTAACTTCAAGTCTCTCGTATGTAGCAAAGACTGCTGTGTATGTAAAGGTGGCTCTGGCTTTGTGTATCTGTAACTTCAAGTCTCTCGTATGTAGCAAAGACTGCTGTGTATAGTGATGTTTCGCGGTGTAGAAATGAAAGACAGTTTTTTAGGAAGTCACCAGCCTGATTCTCACAAGGATTGTCACAACTTGAGATCAGGATCTCTAAGGTCTTCCTGGCTCAAAAAGAATAATATGTGAGACAGTCATAAGTGCACGCCTTTCTCTTTCCAATGTTACATTATGCCCTAGAAAGGCCTAGTTCCATCTCAATAAAATCATCGTGGACATTCTATATTCAAATCTTTTTTTAAAACATTTTTGTTGGTAAATTGTCTGCATTTCAAACGTTGTTTCTATGAAAAAATGGAGACTTTTTATCATCTTAACTGTTTTCCATATTGACAATGAACTTTTCGATGTACAACCTTCAACTTTATTTACCTTCTTTATTATTCATAAAAGTTATTGACAAAAATGCACGGAACAAAATGAAATATAACCATTTTCCTTGCAAACTATCAATGAAACAGGTAATAATATCTGAAACACAATGTATTTAGTACCTGATAATATAAACATAGTAAAATGTGTATTATTTTGTTCAGTTATAAAATGGATTTTCAATGGAGGACAACTAAATAACGTAACAAAAGAGTTGACGCTTCTCCTGACTCTGAAAACCATTCTTCCTAAACTTTTTGGTCTCATCCATTTGCTTCATGTTTACGGCTTTGTGATGATTATTTTCATAAATTTGTTGACAATCAGTCCGACTTACGAGTACATTGTTTCTAACGAGGGTTCCTTCTGTTGTTTCAGCCATCTTAGTTGCGCGGCCGCCTAGCTACGCGACCCCTGCTCGGGGAAGCAAAGATGGCGCCGGGACGTGTGAGCCTCGCCGCTCTGGTGACCTTGACGCTCCTGGGGGTGACCTTCGTAACCAGCAACACGGTAAGAACCTACCCCATACAACGTTGCCGGGGCGGGGGCCCACTACAATGTGGCAACAATGCACATCATTACTTCATTCATTAAAGACACGCATAGCTGCGAAAAGTATTGAAGACTTCAATTTGCCAATTGTATAAGTTAAGTAAATTCTATACTTTCATATTTAAATACATCTTAAATTCCGTTTTGGTTTTGACCAATTCAAAATATAACTTAAAAATTGCAATAATTCAGAAATTGGAAACTAGTTATTAAATTTCGAAAGAAGAGATGAAAGCATCATTGAAATTATATGTAAATGATCAAAATTATTTTTAGTATCCAAATTATATTATTTTATCTGGTCATAGGTAAAAAGTTACATAAAGCTTTGAGTAATTTTTCCTAGCATCGTTTAGTTGAAAATTGAAGAAATTCTTTCAATATCGGATATTCACGTATATATTCTTAACCAATGACTGAATCATGAACATGCCTCATATCATATCTAGTATTTACAGGCTTATCCATCCAGCATCCAACTCCGAAGGTCATGAAACGTAGTTGTTATTAATATTATGTCAGTGCGATAACCATATTAGCATAAGCGGTGACTAGGGCCGTCATTGCAACAACAAATTATTTAACTGCCACTCATAGTAAACTAATTTCTGTTATTTCCAAGTCCGAGGTCCGAAATGATTCGTAAAGAATTCTGACTAATTATTATTTTCGTGCGTGATACTTGTGATAATCAGTAAATGATTCTTTCTTTCTTTAACACTCGTCCATCTAGCCCTCGTTGCCCGTGTGTCCGACGACAACACATCGTCACCGCGAGAAAGTCCGCTGCATCTTGCACAAGCAACGTCGTGTTGCAGCCGGGAGATAGTGAAACAAAGAGCTTGCCTCACAGATATCGTTACTAAGAACTCGGATGAAGGAAAAGCGGAGCACAATGGTTAATTTCACACCGCCTTGTCGGTGGACGGAAGGAACTATCATCTTCGTCTTCCTCTTGTGCTGCGAGGCTTATCGGACGATGCAGGGGGATAAGATGGGTCTTTTGTTTCGAGGGTTTGTAGGATGAGTCATAACATAATGCATGCAAGGATTACCAACTACCAACTGGCATGTAGAATGTAGTTTATATTACCAACATAACTAATGTAATTTGAATGTTTAGTACGTCCCTTAAATTTAATAAAACATTAAACAAGCACAGATTCGGGAGTTGGGAATGGCTACCGTTATTATGTTAATTGTAACAACCATTATCATTGGTGAAGGTGCCGGGTATAAATAAATTCCGCCTTTTGGTGGGACTAGGCCACCCCTGACCATTTTAGGTCACCAAAAACGTTCTGCGTTTTATCATTATTAAAGGGCTTATGTCAACAGGAGGTTTGTTCCGTTTTTATCACAGCATGCTATATGGTCATTACATGTGGAGATTTAATTTAATTTTCAAAATGTTTAATCTTGGCAATATGCAGAAATTGAAAAATGTATCAAAGAACGAAGGTCATGTGTTTTATGATAGTTTTTCGTACAAGTATTTTAGTACAAACGCTTCTTAATTTACTAATGCGATCAATAATAAAATTTGATGTAAGATGCAAACGAGATGGATATACAGCAGCAACGAAGGTCTGACCGAGATGACACGAAACGACGACGAGACGAAAGAGAAAGGGGAGAGAGAAAGAGAGAGGGAGAGAGAGGGGGGAGTGGGTGTGAAAGAGAGGACCGCACAACGGATGTCATCGAACTGATCGAACTTTCAATTTTATTAATTTAAAGTTTTATATTGAATTCATTGTTGGAAGATATTAATCATTTCGCTGTCGCTACTTTCAGAATTGGAGGTAGAAGATCGAGAGTTTGTATTTGCGTTTCTCATTGTTTAGTGTCGTGAATCCAATATATGAGACGGAAATATAGCGATCAGGGTAAACGCTGATTATTACAGATTATATACCATTGTCAAGATTGCAATCAGGAAGACAATATTTTAAATATAGACAAACATGATAACGTACAAGGCGGCGAACGTATACAAATCATGTGTATGGGTGCGTTGAGGTGTGAGATGGGAAGGGGAAGGGGGTTACGGAAATTATCAAACATTCCATTCAGTTACCAAACATGTGAAACAATTGCCCCAATTATTCTGTTTACTGAATCATATATTAGTACTTCATTATAATTGCCCACGACGAGTGGTTTATTCAAAATTTCTCTTCGGCAGTCTATTAGTTACTACCTCGATCACAAACATCACTAGAAAACAATACATTGAGCGCATGCGTGCATGTACTCTGTGTTGAAGAGGAAGGCGTCACGCACCAAGCATCCATATTAAAGATTATGTATCAGTATAAAGAAATCATTGCCAAGAATTTAATTTATTCCGCCCATGAGCAATAATTAATTACAACAGTGAGTTGGCCTAATTAAAATGCTAACGTAGTAACTTGTGGACGCGTCTGGATCACAAGCGTAAATTAAATTTTAAATTTTAATTATCTTACTAATATCTTAAGTAACATCAGTCGATGCCTGTCTTCTTTGCAGCCAATATACTTCCTCAATAACCTCAAAACATTGTCTCCCTAAATAGAGTGTTTCATAATATATGTCACGGATTTCAATAACATTTTGAGTTCCATTTATTTGGGATTGAATTAAATTTAAGTTTTTATTTGTTTAATTAAATTAAAAATCAAATTGGATGAGTCACGTTTCTTATTTTGTATTTTCAACTCAGTTCTTGAAACTTGGTTGTTAGAGAAGACTCTAAAATAAACATTTATTTATGTACAAAATTTTAAATTGCAAGTGGAAAAGTAGACCTACTTAAGACTACTAATGGGCACTGGTTTGACAAGCTGTCAACGTCACTACTTTTTAAAATCAGAGTACAATGGTAGAACAGAAGTTTTGAGTTGGCAATAAATAACCTCTGTTCCCTACGTTGTCATGATTTCCCCTCGTAACTCAATCCACAATATCGACTTCAGTAATGAAATCACTTTCGATTTCATCGCCGGTTCTGTGTGTTGTATTGTCACGATCCGATAGCCGCTCTGCTCATTGTTTCAATAGCTCTCGGTACCGATCAGTACCCACAGCAAATAATTCCTCAATTAGTTTTGTCTGGTCTGCCAACAACGCTGCTCACTGATAATGGTCTTGCTTTCTACGGAGCGCGCGCGCACTGCCACCTGGCGGCGAACTAGCCAAGCGCGACGAACAAAAGAACGTCGCGTTGCGTAATGTGACGTCACGACGCTCGTTTGATTGACAGGCAGAGATTTCGGCTGGTTTTCTCAGACAACTAATGACCGTGACAATAAAACATCTGATTGGGTGGGCGGATTAGTTAATCGGTTCTCACTTTCTTTAGGGAAATGTGAAGATTTTATTCGTGTTGTTGATGTTGTCGGTCGTTCATTGAAATGAAAAGTGTTAAAGAGAAAGAGAAATAAACTTCCCTATACAATATAGTAGAGGTTAGGTTTGACGATGTCACTATTTGTGTCCCTCAGTCGTGACAAGAAGTCCCAATCTCTCTGGTTGTCCTCCTTTGTAAAACAGTTCTATTGCTAAAAGTATATTAAATAATGAATAATAAAACAAAATTACAAAACAATAATGTATAATTTAAATAGAACTTATTGACCCAAAAATTAATCAAAAACACGTAAAACAGTTAATACTATCAAATGCACATAATATATTTGCGAATTTTTTAGCTTGACGTCCTTGCTCTTCCTCAAGCAGCACCTCTGCTTGAGGAAGAGCCAGGAAATGTGGCTCGAAAATTCGCAAATAATTGTGTGTGACCTTCGTCATTAAAAATATGTATACATATTGTCTTCTGTATGATCCCTTGGGCTGTTTCGTCGTGTCGATGATGAGGCTTCCAACATGGGTGGCGAAACGTCGAGCATGCCTATCTCGCATGAGACGTCAGGTCTACAGAAGACATCTACTGGTCGTGAAAGCCTACAACATCTCATGTATACATATTATTATTGTGTACGTATACTTTAAAGGATAAACCATGGTGACATTGCATTTGCATGTGCTGGTTACGACATTATTGTAAGTACCATGGGTTAACTGTATTCTGGAGTTAGGTAAATGCGTATACATTATAATGAGATGATCATGTGGTGACATCGTAATGGTTTGAGCTAGTCTCCGAAGTATTAGCAGCATGACATAATGGACATTAGCATTGACATCAATTGCAGAGTTATATTTAAAAAATTGGTGATGGTTGGAAGCCTGTGGTGGTATTATTATGGTGTTTCCGTTGTAAAATACCTTTATGGCTGCATGTGTTTCATAGGTAAATTGACTGAAAGTGAGATTAACAGTGTTATGATGTGCAATACTTATACTTGTTAAAGACGTGTTGTTTGATTGACTGGCATGGTGGTTAGAGCATAATATGGTCTTTATGATCTTTGGCCAGAGCATGGGGTAATGGTGCAACGGTGTGCTAGAAGCCAGAAGACCTAAGATGGGTATGTCTCGGTGAACGTATGGTCGTTATATTATGATCAAGCTATCATAGGCGAACTTTGCGACACAAATATATGATTGAGGTACTTCCTAGAGGAGAAATAATGAAAGCGTGTTACTTTAATAACTGACGTCTTAACACTGGATCAATAAACGTGGCATTGTTGTTAATCCATCAGTTGTGAAGTTCCAAGTTCTTAACTAAGCATGTTGACCGTGATTGTTTTGATTTGATTGGATATTGCTTAACGTCTCATATTAATGCACCTTTGCTATTCGAGACGATGAGTGGTGATAGATGAGGATGAAGTATGAACAAAAGGGAGGAGGGGAAACCCGGTACTGGCACGTAGCCTACTCCTTGACCGTGGATGTCTCTTCAACAATACTTCTGTTAATATTAATTCTGACGCAGCCAGGAGAGACTGTGTGTGTGGAGTGGACGTGTAAATCAGCTGCGCACTAAGTGAAGTGTGATTGTTACTCGAGCTATTGTGTTAAGGCGGAGACCGCCTAGGGGGTCGACCGGCCTTGGTTGCTGCCAAAGCCGTAGTGTAGTGTCCAACAACTTGCCTACTTTGAGACTCATGTTTTCATGACAACAGAGCTTTGCTTAAGAAATATAGTTTGTCACCTTGTGAAGGTATCTGTTTTTACACTTTTTCATTTGTGGACATATGAGTTAAATTATTTTCAAACTGCGGGCATACATAAATTTACATCAAATTTTAAAAAATGTTTTGGACTTATGACGAAACACTCTTTTCTTTTCTGTCTTTAAAGGGAATTCTGGGGATTAAGTCTTCCTAAAGAGCTCTCGGTTATTCCATTCAAAAGTACCCTAACTTCAAAATACCAGTCATTCACCTGTCTAAATACTGTGTTATTAAATTAAAATAGCATTTAATTTTCGGGTTCTCGATCCAACTCTACACAGTAAATGTCACACCCCAGTCTACTGACTAACTTCACATCTTGCCTGATCTTAGCTTCCAACCACCGTACTTCCGGTAGTTCTAAGAAACGCCACCGGGAGCGTCATCGTCCATCGTCGCATCATCTAATTAGACTTGTCACCTGCGTGCGGGGAGGTCATTACAAACAGAGGTCGTTGATTGGTCGGTTTCTACCTCAGCTTACAACATCTGGCGGTGACACAAAAATACGAACATTTTCGAGTTTCTAGGAATCTACGTTACAAACAATTAAACTAGACCTAGTCATAAACCTCACGGTTGTCATAAGAATATCACTGTTTAAAAGAAGATTATTATATTCATTGTCTACTAAACGAATTAATTATACATTTTACATTGTTACGTTAAAGGATGTTATAAAAACCAATTACAAAATTAAATTTAGCTTTTAGACGACGAGTTTTTGGTTTTTATGTTTGTAGTCGAAAATAAGCTAAATATTTGCATGGTATAAGAGTCCAGCGAAAGTTTTTGCGGGATTGTTGGTACCTTGTGACGTGGTTCTGAGCCCCGGGGTTTGTGAAGGTCGTATCAACAGTAATAACCACCCTGTCTCAAGTAGAGACTATAGAGTACGGGCCACGCTCATCATCATCAACTTCCTAATAGACTTCGTGGTCGAAATATGAATTAATCCCTTTCATTTCACGATAGAGTCTTCAGATCGCGGACATGAGAAGAGAAGCACAATCCTCTCGTTCTAGTCTCGGCCTCGCGGACTGGCTCAGTGCTGGAGCACGAGATACTAACTAGAAGGTCACAGGCTCGACTCCCGCCCACACCAGAAGCGATGAAAGTAAAAGTAATACTTGTTTAATGTTTACAGTTTGAATAATTATCCGTTATTTACCTGTTATGGGGTAGGGGCAAATCAAGAATAGTCTTTTCCAATCATGCATAGGGCCTACCTCATCTCTAGACATCCATGCATATGTTTGTACATTTTATTGGATTCTCTCTTTTCAAGATCACAAAATGCATAAAATGTCAGTGGAGTAACAATATCAAATGAATATTAATGAAAAGAGATTTGCATACGTAACTTTCTTTTTTACATTTTTCACGAATTCGAGCTATATCTTAATTGTCCACAAATTTTAAATTAATTAAATAAATATGTCACTGGAATACACATTCAATTAGGTAATAAGTTCACATATTAAATTGTTATTTTATTAAACTCAAAACTATATAACACTCCAGCAGTGTCAGTCTTGCGTTGTTCCCAGAAGGTTAGATCATTGTTCTTATGTTAATAATATATTATTATTGAACATAATTTACCCCACACACTTACGTCACTTTAAGCATTTTTATTTAAAAAAAAAGTTTTTGACCTTCATTTTTCCACCGGAAATAGATTTAATGTCAACATGTTCCAAACGACACGTACACGCGATCTTTCACGAGTTTCAGAATCGAATTCGTCTCTTTTTCGTGACCTCAAATCAGAATGTAAATCTTCTTCGAGAAATAATTTTATAAAAACATAAAAGTTTAATTTCCCCCACAAAGGTCATGACACAAACGACTTTCTAAGATAAATGTAGACATAATGTTCGTCGCTTCCTCGGGCGTTGAAGTCTCCCACGAGTTAAGAGTGGAGAGGGGACGACTGAGCTTGGTGTTAATGATTTCTGCTCAACAGTTGGTAATATAATTACCAAATTTTGAATGGATGTTAATAAAATACTTTTATATTGATATCCGTAATTGGTTTTAAAAAATAAGCCTTAAAGATCCATAGCGAGACATAAGTCCAAAACGTGTAAAAATGGGAAATACAGAACATGGATTTCAATTCTGGAAATTCCCACCGAACAGTTTAACTTACGATAAAAACAAATAAACCTACGCGTTCACATTGAAATAAACGTTGATATCTTTTATGCAAATTTGAGTTTAAAAAATAAATCTGTACACTTAGAATAAATTCCCGATGTTGGCCAAAATGGAATAAATTTTGGTGAGTTCACTAATTTTTAATTTAAAATCAATGTATTAATTTAGGAATTCGCGTACTGGATAGCATAGATATATTCTTTATTTACGTTAGAGTGAAATTTGATAATGGTGTTAAAACCGTTTATCCGAAGAAGAAAAAACAGAAAGCTGAGCGCCTAAACTCGTCTCCGCGCCAGCCTCGGCGACTCATGGAGGCGACAAGAGTAGTTGAGTGTAATTGACGCATTCACCTCCACACTCCAGCGTACACGAAACCCATCATCATAGGCCCGAATCATCCACGGCAATTAGTAGATTTTACTTCTAAGATCGCACTTCATATTTCCTGGAAACAAGTTTTAAGACAAACATCGACGAAAACATACAAAAAAAACAATTGTTTGGCCTTCGTTGTAAATCATTTCTGAAAAGTAGTTTGATTGGCGTAAAAATAAATTAATTTGATGTTGTTGAAAAGGGCAATGTTGGGTCTCGTGAGAAATATCAACGTCTGCGTCTTGAAACAAAAAACTCTGCGCATCGATACGTTCAAGGTTGCCAAAACTAATTCAAACTAAACACACAAAATGTTTGTTAAGCAAAGATCATAATTAATATGAATAACATAGCCTATTATGCCATTAAAAACATGTTATTGAATAGATATCACAACTGAATCTCCTGTTTTTTTCAACAACTAATTGGTTTAACTAGCACGGGGACGGAAGAACCTAACCTTAGAAGCGAAGCTTATCGTTGTTACGAAACGGTAACCCTTACGTTACCACCGTAGCCTTGGCAACAGAAGTTTCTATCAAAAACTTGCGGGTAAAATTTTTGGTTTTTCAGTTTGACCCATTTTTTTTGTAAATGAAAAATAAATACATTTTTTCTCGAATTCAAGAAGAAGATTTAAAATACTCATCTGCTAAAAAGGCTAAAAAAAAAACAGGAAAAAATTGAGTTAGTCCCGGAAAATAAATAAATTTCCAGGACGACTGTTATTTGAGATACACAAAATCTAGAGTTTGCAAAAAAAAATTTTTAAAAAATAACGTTTTAGAAATGCACCTTAAATTTAAAATTTACCTAACATGAAGATTTTATTCAAAATCCAAAATTTCCCGAATGATACAAAATCCAAAAAAATACCAATATTCTACGATTTTTTTTTTAAATTTCGTTTATTACAAGAACCTCATTTAGACAAATTTAATTCGGGAATGAAAGGGTGAACATAACATTTAATACACAATAGTTAATGAGCATGTGATATCTTGGTGGAGGTGCTGGGTTACAACATTACCCTCATCCCCTGACGCCTAGGTTCACTGAAATATTATGTTTCAAGGCAAAATCAACAACAAAAGACGCGTACCAATCCAAGGTCCAAGGTCATATCGGAAGACAAGTACAAATTATGTACAAATTTGCTCTATTATACTATCTAATGTTCTCTGGAATGATAATACTGTATTAGATAAATAAAGAATAATAATACACGCACAGAGGGTCAGAAGTGTGGGCAGCTTGGCTCGCTAATAGTAATAATATATTGTTCTGATATAGTTAAGTTGTTGTTATTCGATGCTTAGACCATGGATTTACAATATTTAAATCCATGCCTAGACAGCGGTGCAATGACGAAGGGCTATTTAATTTGCACACCCCCAATGACTGACGAAATACTTGGGGGAAACTTCACTCGTATGCATGGACTTCAGATCTTGGGGAAACCTTACTATTTATTATTACTTACTTATTACATCGAAGTCAAAGTCGTAGTTTTGATCAATAGTTCTGCGTTTAAAACCCCATTCGATGTTTAATACCATTGATTTTGCAACTTTATAATCAATTTTATTTTGAAACTAGATGTATATTTAATACTTTTTACAGCAGTTACTATAAATCATACCTATATATACGTATAAAATACCTAATATGACGAAATACTGCAGATGTTTGAGGTTTGATGGCAAGAAATGAACCACGAAGAGGTTGAAAATACTAGATTATAATGCACACCAAGAGTTCATGTATGAACTAATTGCACTGTAATGTTTTTTTTTTTAAAGAAATGATATCAAGATAGAAGGTTATAGAAGCAGAACATTCGTGATGTAGCTACTTGTAGTGAGATGGAATCGTGAGGGTGTCGTAGTAGTAATAACAACAACATAATATTAAAGTAATTATAATTGAGAATGAACCTAGGGCGTTCCCCAGGGTGGTGTCCTTGGCCCACTGCTGTTCACTACGGCAATGACAATGGCATTCACACCAGTCTTACCCTGCGAGGAGTATGGAACACGATGGCGCCTCTAGCTGCTAAACAAGACGTCCTTGTCGTTTAGCGCAACGTGAGGCCTGATTGACGACGTAGCCTACTCCCGGTGGAATTGACCAACACTGTGCATTTAATAATAAAGCCAAATGAGATATACAACTTGAGCATATATGACATACAAAGAATAATATAACAAATAATATAAAAATGAACAAATGTCAATGTAAATAATAATTAGAATTTTTAGACAGTTTGTGAATCAAGTGAAGGAAACATGAGGACAACTATTTTTAAAGACGTGTGAAGATAAAAAATTAAATATTGTAAAATGATCATCAAGAAACTCTCTTAAAAGGAGTAGTAAGCTTTATTCAGGACAAGGAATTTTATTTTATATTTTAAGAGTGAAAGTGAATTATAGTATTTAATTGATTCTGGTAATTTATTAAACATTTTACTTCATAAGTGAGTCGGTATTTTGTCGTAAAATGTCGTAAGATTTGAGATGAAATTGTAAGTCTTAAATCTAGTAAAATGTAAGTTATTCGTTGCCTTTCTTCGGGTGAATTACACGAATCTCTGGGATAAATTACTTGTGTAATGACTGTTATTGTTGCAACGCCCAGAAAGTGCAATAGTCCTCGTGATCGTCCATGATGGGCGACCGCATCGCGACCTTTTGAGAGGATTCTGTAACACTTTGAGTATCAATCTCCTCACTCGGCGAGCGACGGTGATTTACAGACGTGATTGATTAGCAACCTGTGGCAAGATATAATGTTATGGTCGTTGGTATTTTACTATGATTCAATCTTGATTGTGAGATTTATCTGAGGTCGTTCTCAGGGCATGTAATCACGATGATCAATTTAATGTTTTATCATTGTAGAATCAATTCTGAACATCATTCACTGCCGACATGTGAATGATATTAACAACAATATATTATTATTGTAACAACAAGGGTTACCAATATATTTTCAACAAGCAGCCTATAGGAAAACACATTCTTTAACACTGTTTGTGCGACTAATTAATGAATATATATTTTAAAACTTATCTCAATTATCATAAACTATTTGTTATTAATTGGAGAAAGGAAATATACATTAATTATAGGCTACTTTTCAACAAATATTGTTTACATTATGAGGCATGAAATGTGAAAAATATAATTTTCACAATAAATTTGTTTATTACAGATGTTTATAATCGATTTCAAACATATTTTATTCAAAATCAAACCCTGTAAGAATGTATGATTCTTCTAAGAACTAAAATCAGTTCAATTAGGTATCTAAAATATGTTTTATCAGAAACAATTCTAAAATAATTTCCAAATTCCGTTCAAATGATTTATAGTTTCGTCAACAACCAATCCATAAACCTTCTTTTGAAACTAAGGCATCGCTGATTTTATCAATACGTGACTTAATTTCACTGAAGACGTTTCGGAATAAATCGAAAAAAGAAGAAAATATATTTCAAAATAGTTCGATCAAGATTTACCATTTCTATCAGGATTTCAAATCTCGTTTTCGACATTTAACTATCGACATTTTGAAACAATGTCTTCACAACATTTCAAACAAGTTACGACAGATTAAAATGTAGGACATCATATTACACAAAACTCGTCCAGTTCCTTATCTCCAACAAAAGTACTTAAAATGTATATGCATAGTAATAATCCCTATCTCGTGGCCGGAGAAAGCCGGAAGCCTATGATCTATAAACAGCAATTAATGTTAACACTAACACTCATTGCCCATTAGAGTACCCCTAGGTTGCTGCAATGCAAGATGAGCTAATTCGCAGTCGATTGAACAAGGAAGTTATTAACACATTTTTGTAGGTGTCTGTCTTTGCCTTCCTACTTGTGCTTGTGCTATAATCTGGTTGCGTAACGTGCAAGCAAGTAGATCACTGCCACCGAGACAGTATGTTCGATTGTTACACTTTGACTTAACAGGGCCACGTTTCCTAGTCCTACTTGATTCGCGTTAGCTCATTATAACTCATTAGACAAGTATGTAATATTACGTGTGGCTTGGGAATTTTATGAAAGTTAATAGATAAATATTTATTTTAATGCTTTATCACTAAATAGTTTTTAACACTGAAAACATAATATCAGCACGGGATATTTTTAATACATTTCAAACTTCATTTAAATAATAAAATATGGCACGTGCTTTGAAGGTTTATTACCATATATAAAAAATTTGATAAATATAGAAACCACAATTATTAATTTCAAGTTAATACTATCAAATTGACTTAAGTTTACAGTTATTCAAATATAAAGGACACTAAGTGGTTTTGCTCTTATGAAGTTATTAGATAAATCGTCTTTTGCCTTAATTTGTGAAATTCCTGCAGTGTATTCCACTTAATAGCTTTTTTAGCTAAATAAACTAATCAGTTACAATATTTTGTAAATTAATTACAAGTTTTTCATGTTAAAAACACTGACTGTATGTTGCTAATCGTTCAATGCAGATAGGTTTCATTTACAATTATCAGAAGTATTTGATAAACTTTATTTGAACCTACAAGTCAATCTTTCTAATAATAAACGTACTTTGTTGAGTTTAGCAACGACCAAAAAATATTCAGAGTAGTGACTGAAGTAGTATCTGGTTTTCACTGTTAGCAGCCATAAGATCGTCTTTCTTATAACGATCTTCTTTGGATCCCCTGCAGATTGCGTCGCCTAAGGTGTTTGGCTTTAGCTATTTAAATCCCACTAAATCAGATATAACTAGTGTTAGAATTAATACATTTACAGTTTTTATGAATGTATTTTGTTTTTGTAGTTTTATTTAGTAAAAACTTGTCTTTCTTGAAGACTAACTGCAAGTGAATGCGTCTATTAAGAAGGTATGGACTTTACTACACGCTCATCCTGCAACGCGTCCTCGCAGCCTCCCGTCAAACGTGTGGCTCACTTATCATCACGTTTTCTCAAATGCCAACACTTCACCCACACTAGCATTATAATTTGGGTGTAGCTGACTCTTCAGAGTGGATACCGCAAAGTGACCATCACTTTTCAACAGTTATGTAATTTTCTATCCATCTTCCACGTCTTGAAGGCTAACGTGTTGTTACCTGCTTGATTATTGCTTTCGCTATAGCCTGACAAATAGGTGCAATAACAATAGAGGGGAACATGCGCGGAAATACTATTACACACGTAAATAGCTTGTGCAAGTGTTGTTGTTGTTGTTGTTGACAGTTAAGTGAATGTCTCTTCTCTTTGTAGCTTGAGGATTCTGTCGCAATCAAGTTACTTCTCTGTATTACTCGACAACCAATATTAACAAGGGCCATAAGGCCACACTTTTTTTAATCTTTTATTCGGTACCCAATAGAAACTTTTTACAAGTTTGACAACAATAGATCATCCTGACCTCAAGGATTTGATAAAAAATGTACAGAGCCCAGTGTTTGAATATAATAATTTCAAATGAAATACAAAATACAAACATAATAATCTATGGGAGAATATGAGTTTGTACTTAATAGCCATTTCACGTTTCCAAAAATATCGTTGTAGTATACTAGAAACGTTTACGACTTTATGAGGTATGTACTCAATGAAAGTGAAAATCTTAAAAATCGAGAAACAAAATACGATTTTGTAAAGGTTATTTTTTACTTATTTCAATGATGTACCATGTACGTAGTGGGAAATAACGTGCAATAATCCAGACGTATTAAGTATTCTCCAATTTATTTTCGTATATTTTACAATTTGATTCTCGTGCTAAGAGTTTTGAACATAAACGATCTGGTTAAATTCCATAGACAACGTTTAAACGCCGAGAGCACGCCATACTTGGTCCTACTTCCCGGTACAGATTAAGAATATAGCGAATTATTATTCTTTATAACAGCATTTATATAATCACTTAGACATGACCTATTGCCATCGATTTTAAGAAATTATTTTTCTCTGTTAGTTTTCGATTTCTCAATAATGACAATAACATTAGGAGTTTCCAAACAATTACTCTGCTATTTTTAGTATCTATTGAATCAAGGCAATAATTATTTTTAAGGTGTGTTTCAACTGATTGAGAACATTTTGTTTGATAAAAACAGGATTATTATTTTAAATTAACAACAATTGAACAGAATTATCAGAATAGATGCAGAATTATTCATTTCTATTAATCACATTAATGATGGTGGCTCTGATTCTGCAGGTCTCGGACAAGTCTCGCCAAAGCCATCATGCCTGAAAGTTTTTTTTATGAGTTATCCTTAGTCGTTAAAATACCTATTATTGCACACTGGGCAGAATTCATACGAAAAAATTAAAAATATATCCACTTATAACCAATTGTCTTTGACATTAAGAAACTATTTAAATTAATTTTCTCCCAGAAGACCCTGATTTAATCAATGACGAATTTTCGTCCATCGCATTTGTCTATAAATGCAAATAATTGGTCAATTATGTAAACACCCGCCATTAAAACAATGCGAAGTAAAACAATAGTTTGGTGGAAGTGATGGTTCTTTTCTCAAGGTTCTATCTGGAGATTATTGTTGTTTGTGGAATAAATTATTCACATTGGGAAAGATGCGTTGAAAGTGGGAGGAGAAATATAGTTAATATTAAACCAGGAATGGCCACGCCCCTTAAGGTATAAGTGCCTTTACTTCACTACGCAATTACGAGTGATTATATGAGAGGCAGGTGTAACATTGAAATCAGCGATAAGGTCACGGGATAATTCTATTCAAATAACACGATGTTCTGGTCGTTTTTGTTTCAAACTGTGGAACCGTTTATGACTTTAAAGATTTCGCTTAGATTCTGTCACACAAAGAATATCCTTGAATGTTTTGTCTCACAAGATGAATCTTCGCTATTCAAGCACAGAATGAGTTGTACTTTTATACAATCAAGACCGCTTGAATGGAAATGCGTTTTAACGATGGATGAGTCATACGTTTTATTACCAACCACTAATTACTTTTACATTTCATTATCCAGTGATGCAATAAACATGTTTATGCTGTTCCTATTATCAGTCGTAATGTAATAAATACGAGTAACAGTAAAATGTTATGTTATGTAAATTTGTTGTAAATATGCAATCAACGATGTACCTGAAACATTGCATATTCGATATCTTTGTATCACGGAAGATCAAGCGATTTTAAGATTAAACAATATACATAATGTCATGTCTTCATTAGGCTATTCCGGAGCACTCATACCGATATTTTGTAAGTCAAAGGGAAATGGCTTAAGTTGGTTGAATGAAAGAGGAACTAAAGGGGGAGGGAAATGCAACGGGACAATAGCTCTTTGGGCCATTATTTGCAAATTTTGGGTCAATAAAAAAGTCAAGTTCTAGGTGCAGAACTTAATTTTGAGCTTTGATTTTTTATTAATTATTTAAACACACCTTTGTCTCCGCTACGAGTATAAGGGAAAATAATTTCCTCTTTCATTTAACCAACTTTTAGCCATATTTCTTTCAAAATATCTTTAAGGCTGCTCTGGAATAGCCTTCATTATAATATTATTTTTTACAAAACGAGCAATTTCCACCGAACTATGTTACGATATCACAATATTTGACTATTCTTAGATCAAGAAATTTGATAAAAAGTTTTTGGTTATTAATATTTTCTGCCGTTCTTTCTACCTTTTATTAACACAATGTTTTGTTTTCACGAATAGCATAATATTAGTTGTATGCTATGTACAAGAGGAGCTGTGAGACGGGCGCGGCACTTAGTAATTGCACTCATATCAACTTACAAGTTCAATTACTTTTTATCACTTCGCAATGGTTTTAAAATACCTAATAACTGTTTTAAAACGAAACTTTCAGCAAATAATTTGCAACTATTTGCAACTCAGAGAAACCATTGGTGAGACGTGACAGCTAATATTGCAACAAAATAATGAAAGTGCTGCAGGTTTCAATATTGCATTGTGAGGTAGCATACTCTCACTCTCAGGTTATGTGAATGTATCCGATTTGTAGAAAAACTTTAATTAAGTATTTTAGAGGGCAATGATTGCCATTAGAATAATGTTGGTACGTTTACATTAAATTAGAGAAACAACACTACAATTTTAATTAATTTTGTATTTTTAAGCTACATTAATTATTGTTTATGTGATAAATCCGTATTTCCCTCACTGCTAATAATTGTTTTGTTGCATGTTATAGTTACATGTTTGATTAATATAATGTATTTTTTATACGAGTTTTTATTTTCACTCTTAGTTATTTGCAACACCCGAATGCAGTTCGTTATAATGTATGGATGAGGATGAGCAATACTTTCTAAAATAAACTTGAATGCAACGCTATTAAATAATGTGTTTACCGATTATGTTTGTAAAAGTACCAGATTGTACCGAGTTGTTGAAAGAAACCTGCCCGCCTGCTAACAAGTACTCGTAGCAACTTCCGTTTCGGCCCGTGACATGCACAATTAGTGAATAGGGAGTGTATTCGGTGGCTGGTGATTATGAAACTGAGTGAGTGTGTGGGTGGCTGCAAGGCTGGGCAGTCGAGTGGTCTGCGGCAAGGACGCGCCACTCCCTCGTACACCTGTCTGTCTGTCTGTCTGTCTGTCTGTCTGTCTGTCTGTCTGTCTGTCTGTCTGTCTGTCTGTCTGTCTGTCTGTCTGTCTGTCTGTCTGTCTGTCTGTCTGTCTGTCTGTCTGTCTGTCTGTCTGTCTCCACATCCAATATGTGCGCACAGAGCTACACATAGAGCTAAGTAACAAGGGCTAAAGAAAACATGGAATTTTTTTACTAAGATTTATGTAACGCGCTTTTTACAATGAGAACAATATCATAAAGCTTTCAATACAAGCTCATTCCACTTTCTTCCCATTTCATTTTAATCAACACAGCCCAAGCACATAATGCCACTCACATTCATTTCTTATTGGTGCTTCCATAAGCATAATTTCACTATCCATTGAGCACAAGGTCCACAAAATCTCCTCGCGCCCGCCGTTCCACGCACTCGCCGGAGGGTCCCCGAGAGTTCACTAGGAAACGTTGCATTGCATACTTATACTTATTTAATTATTGTATCACATTTTTACAAATATTTCCTATTGTTTATTGTTTATCTCATAAAAAATTACCTCCTTTTAAATATCTCTTAGGTAATTAAAACATTAACTCTAAGAATAAAGTAAGAAACATAAGTTTTCTAGAGTTCACAGCAGGGTGAGTAGTAAAGATGCGGAGATAAACTTTTCATGTCTGGAGAATCCGCGTGCGTTTGGAGTTGACTATGTCCAGACGTGAAATATTCCCTTTCGTGTCGTAAGCTATAGCCTAGACAACGACAGCAGATTTCAATGCTAGGTTGACCGACAAGATGTCTTCCAGCGTGGAATGTGAATCAAGTGCACCATTGTTTCAAAGGAAAGCGACAACTAACCAATCTGCTAACCCTGTGCTGAATAGCTCAGTTCAGGAACTCTGCCAGAACCGAAGCCTTGACCAGTAGCTGGTGCCAGGTAATCAATGATCACAATCCGTGTCACACACTTTCCGGTGTTACGACTTAATTAAGAAGAAACTTAGAAAATTGCCGAAAAAATAACGTGTTTGCCCCAAGTTCTTTTATTATTATTTTTTGATCGCCATTGTTTTACCAAACATTAAGGAAGTACACTAAGATACACAGGAGGTGGGTGGTCTATCCTCACCCAAACTTGATGTAAAATACCCGGCACCTCCACCAATAACGAGTTTTGAAGCCTTCAGAGAAACGTTCTATTTTATTTTGAATTCTTCCTCGACGATATGTTCACAAAACTTAGGGGTACAACAATTTGAAATATGTATTACAATCAAACGAAAATTTATTATAACTCTTCAGTGAATACAATTTTTTTTAATCGATTTTTTTACTTTTTTATAAGTTGTTTTGTAAAAAAAAAATAGTTGTATTCACAAAAATGTTATAATAAATTAAATAATGTATTCTTCTGAATGATGAAACGAATGTTTAGATCACAAAAAGAAAATTCGCTTGTAATCGATCTCTATGTATCGATTATCGCCTACATCCGTGTGTTGTTGAAGGAAGTGTGAAACACAACGCATAGAAAGCTGTTACGCAAGGTATTGTTGCCGCCTAGCCGGGCGTGAAATTAATGTTATTGATGCATATTGTTAGACTCGTATGAAACCAGTTGTTTGGGAGTTTCTTTCAACTCTAGAATGGTTTGAATCAATCGTTCCACGAGGCCTGGTCAGAAGAATGTGCAACTTACTTTCTTCACTTTCCTAAAAATGCACATTTGAAAATAATTGCAGTTTACAATCTATACCGTATGAAATTCTATAAACATTCCAAATTTAAGTGTTCGAACATAAATCATGCACTTTGAAAATCTATTCTTAGTTCTTAATGTGTTTTATGATTAGGTATGGTATTATCACTTCCATTGAGTTTTGATTGTGTAGTTCCTTAAGACTGTGTTGTATGACTAGGTATGGTTTATCACTAGAATATGAGGATAAAGCCAGACTACGGAAATATTGACTAGATTAACCACCTTAACTCAATACGCGAATGCAGATTTAGCGAAGTATTGAAACCAAGCAAAATATAAATTTGTCATTTTCTGCTACGTGTTACCTTAATTTTGTTTAGGGGGGCGGGGTAGCTGTTTTCCTAGGAATAACAATATAAAGATCTTTTGGTGGAGGTGCCGGGTCCAGCAAAATAGCCCCGCCCCTTTATTCTTAAGGTCATTGTCAAAAACATTCTGTTCCATCCTTGTTGTAGGACAATGTCAACAACACAACGTTTTATCGCGATTGTGACATACATCGACGAACAGGGAGAAAAGTGATAAATGTAGGGAGCTTGAGAGCTTTTGGAATGAATTCCACTGGGAAATAATCACAGATTGTCAAGTATAGCAGTCAGTTTCTGAGTATGCAGCTGGCATACTTTGATTTGGCTCGTCGATGGTGTCGGTGCCAACAGGGTTGGCTTGGTCTGCTTTAAATTTAATCTAACCCAATGAAAATCAGATGTGACTTAGTGAATCGACTCTAAACATTATTTATTTATTTATTTATTTATTTATTTATTTATTTATTTATTTATTTATTTATTTATTTATTTATTTATTTATTTATTTATTTATTCATTTAATTAATTATTTATTAATGTATACTTTAATCAAACGAGCACATTATCCTGAACGAGTCCTCCAGGACAATCACCACCACATCGCACACCCAGTTCTGTTACGGTCACCACAAGTCTACTTACAGCTAAACTCGACCTAGCAGATCCAGAGACACAAATAGATAACCTGTTCACAGAGTCGTAAAGCTTCCCAGTCACGACCATTTACAGAAAACAATTGAGATATTAGGAGAAATGAGCTATTTGCGATCGGAATTACATCAACAGCTCCATGACAAACTAATCGTGGATATGATTGGTTGGTTTTTTGGTCAACAATCCAAAATGGATTTACTCCGTGTATCGGGATGTGCACCATTTCAATTTATAAAACCATAGCTATGTAAGTAAGTAAGTACATAAGTTTTATTTCCACACACATAGCATATTACATTATAATTAATTTAACTTGTATGACCTCTAAGAATATTGTCTGGAATAAGTATTTATTTACTTATTCCTAAAAAATAAACTTTGTTATTGGGTGTTTGGAAAGGTACAATTTTGCTGTATCAAGCAGGATGCAAATGAGATATACTCCGTCACATTTCTATCCTAAAAATAAGTTACTTGATAATTAATGCCTTAGTCTTAGTTTGGACATATCCATAACAATTTTACTGTTGGCTAGTAATAGAATTTGAGTGCCTCATATATAAGAGAATACTAATGAAACGAGAGAACAAGTATTTGCCTAGTTTTTTGTGGGCCGAGATTGTTTCAATTTAAGGCAGTACATAAACAAAGATAAGACATAAGAGACAAAAAAAGGCAGACAAATATTAATATAATAATCAGACTTAAATGAATCTATAGAAATAAGACAAACTATAAGACAAAATTTAAAACACAAGACAAAGAAATGGGCCTACCATACAATATATCTTAGCCTATTTGTGGAATACAAACATAACAATAGTACAATATATCTATATCTATTAGGCCTATTTAGAATTGTAGTATAAAGATAGGCCTAACAGTGTTATAGTAGTTTGTCCTTCAAAAATTCCTCAATAGAGTAATATGCTTTGTTACATAGGAGTTGTTTTAGTTTGTTTTTAAAAATGCTCATATTAGAAATGGCTTTTAGACTTGTCGGTAGCTTGTTAAATAATTTAGAACTTATATAATTGGAGTTAAGTTGTGAATTTTTTCGCTTGAGATAATTAGTGTGTATGTTGTTTGCTTGTCTTGTGTTATGGCTGTGAATGCTATTGTTCTTGTCAATTTCTTCATTAATCATAGATTTTTTTAAATTTAGTACGGATTGAAATATGTATAGACTGTAGAAAGTGAGTATTTTGTGTTAACATCAGTTAACTCTTCTGATGAGAAAAAAACTGCTTGTTTATTGTTTAAGTTGATGGAAAATTGGATTACATTAAGGTATTTGCTTTGAAAAGTTAACTGTATTGTTATTGGATGAGAGAATAGCGAAGACTTTGATTTTACTTACACTGAGAAAAATAGATTGGGTGTTTTTCTTTTTCTTTTATTGTATTTTTGTCTGTTTATTTATTCACTGTCTACCGACGAAAAAGCATGTATGCAATCTTGATTTTAAAAAAATCAGGGAAATTTTGAAATCTCTGAATTTAGATCTGCCGAATTTTTATACAATCGAAGAAACGTTTCTCATAATATCATACATTTACGGTTTTTCCGATTTTTAATGCGATATTTTCATGATATTTGGCCCGCGACTGGGCAAACGGCTACTCCGATCTTGATGAAACTTAATGGGGACGTTCCAAATCACTGAATTTAGATGTGTTATGAGTTTGGGGACAATCAAAGAAATGTTTCTCATAAAGTCTTACTTTAATATTTTTAATGAATATTTCCGTGATATTTGGCGCGCGACCGGGCAACGGCTACTCCGATCTTGATGAAACTTAATGGGAACGTGTGAAATCACTGATTTTAGATGAGTTATGAGTTAAGAGACAACCAAAGAAATGTTTCTCATTAAAGTCTTACTTTTACTATTTTTATTTAAATCACTAAAATTATGTTGTGTTATGAGTTTGGGGACAAGCAAAGAAATGTTTCATATAAAAGTCTTACTTTTACTATTTTTAATGGGATATTTTCGGGATATCCGGCCCGCGACCGGGCCAACGGCTTCCCCGATTTCGATGAAACATTACGGGAACTTTAAAATCACTGAGTTTAGATGTGAAATGATTTTGGGGACAATCGAAAAAATATTTCTCATATTAATCGTACTCATATGGCAAGGTTGCCTCTTGGTTTCTCTTGTCTTAATAATGAAGACAATGACAATGACGACACCATTGACGACACCAAACAATAATCATTAGGCCTAACATAATCAACCATAAAAGTTTGTCCATCAACGCGACTGGAAAAAGCGTCGGCGAAGCTGCCTAGTTTACCAGTGTGAGATGTTATAAATGCTGGATATAGAATTGCTTGTTTGATGAGAGTGAAAATTGATTGTTGAAATTCTGAAAGGTGTGCGGTTTCAAACAATTTTCAAGAGTTAATTTAAACCAGTAATTTGTTACTTTATTTCTGAAAACGCGAAAAATTACCGTATATTGTGTTTTCATATCACTTGTCCGTCATAATCCACTATACTTACTCCTAATCTCTATCGTCTCGATTACCGTCATTGCAACAATTTAAAGTTTACGTTACTCCCGTCATTTTGTTTTTATTTCGTAACTTTAGAAAAATACCACGTATTTTCTAATTAAATCTACATTTAAAAGAGTTTTGGACATAATTCACTATTTAAAAGGTGTTGTTTTGGATGGGAAGTACTAAACTCCAATGATCTAAACTTAAAACTCGTCAAAATACCGAACTGTCGTCGCTTTTCTTCATCGAGAATAATTTTACCAACGGCACCCACAGCAATAATTCGTCTTGCTTGGAATGAGGTCTGGGCCCGCATTACTAATAATTACCTGGGAACACCCGCATGGTTCACCGTGATTTTCGGTGACAATGTGTTTTATTGGGCCGATTCAAAGCTCTACTTGTGACAAGTTTGTGTGTTTACCCGGAATTGTTTTCTTAATTGTTTTTCTCGTATTTTTTAAATTGTTAAACAATAATTTTGAACTACACCCAAGTGAAAGTTGCGCTGTATTAGTCGGCGCTAGAGTTGTCTCGTGGATGAAAAGACATAACTACGTGTGGACTGTAGACAGACAGTAGACAGACACACAGACAGCTTAGTAGACAGACAGGCAGTCAGACAGCAAACAGTAAATAGAAGCACAATGTGATAA
Organism: Sweltsa coloradensis; assembly: GCA_024449915.1. Taxonomy (NCBI): domain Eukaryota; kingdom Metazoa; phylum Arthropoda; class Insecta; order Plecoptera; family Chloroperlidae; genus Sweltsa; species Sweltsa coloradensis. The sequence continues at coordinate 172,453 of JAMZAV010000618.1, forward strand.
AGAGACAAACAGACAGACAGCTAAACATACAGATAGACGGACGGACAGACGGACAGACGGACAGACAGCTAAACGGACAAGCAGACAAACGGTAGACATACAGGCAGACAGACAGTCAAGTAGACAGACAGTAGACAGACGGACGGACAGACAGACAGTCAAGTTGACAGACGGACAGACGGGGAGATAGACAGACCTAGAGACAGACGGACGGCGTGAGCTGCCCCGGGTAACGGTAACGAGTCCAGTGCAACACAACAAACAGTAACGGGATCACTCTCAAGGCCACGAGGAGTCCTAGACCCACTGAGAGGCCGGGCCTGACGAGAACCGAACCAATTAGCCACTTCCCACGACGACCGGCTCAGGACATGAGAACAATACGAAGATACGACAATATTAGTCGCTAAAATGTGATGTTACTCTCACATTAATCCGCCATCTTGATTTATTTATAGCTAATTAACACAACACTCGACAAATTGAAGATGCAAATCTTGTAGGAAGTGTTTAATTTACTTTTCGTGAAGTCGAGAATTCACAGTTCGTTGCTGTTCGTGTTTTAACTAAATTGTAAAATAAATGATAATTTTCAAGGTAATGTTATAACAGATGCAAATATTCGTATGATAACTAAGTATAGGCCTACCTACCTATCTACATATTTAAGCTACAGTATAAACTATAGTATAACTTCTTCTTGGTGCTGGTGTTGTTACTTATGAGTTATAACTTATAACTTATTTTTGATTACAGCATTGTACTAAGTCTCTAAATTTTGAAAACCAAATAGAAAAAAAAAACAAGACAGTATAAAATTTATATTAAAACAAACACAATTGTTGATAAATGTAATCAACATATTGGCGATAACACAAACCTAAATTAATAACATAACAATCATAACAATTGAGTATAGCTGACTAATAATTAGTGAGATGTTGAAATGGTCATCAAACTTTACTAACTTTTAGTTCATTGTCGTGTCTGCATTTATGTAATTAAATTTATTTACTTGCCCTCCTTTGAATAAATAAGTTTTTTTAACTGAACAGGATGACGTTAAAAATAAATAAATAAATGGTTTCAAAAAATTTTAATCATAAGCAAAAATGTAAATTATTGTTGAAATAGGTTACAAGCTTAAATGGAAATCAATCCAGAACTGTAAAACAATAAAAATGACAGCCGGGTATCAAACCCGGAGCTACCGCATGCTTTAGCTCCTAATCTACCGATACGGTTGCCGGCTCAGGAGTCGAACCCGGGCCACCTGTGCGTGGGTGAGATTCCCCTGCAAGACATGGCGCCAGTAGTACAGACAGCTGTAGAAAGCGACAGTGGCGGGGCCGGGGCAGAGGTGAAAGCCCCACGGTGGTTTGATAACTAGTTTCGGCTATGTTCATGTTCTTCTTGACGCGAGTTCTCGTTCTGACGTCATAGATGTGTTCTGGATTCACCCATTTCGTTTACAAATATACCCTCAGGTCGTAGTTATGATTTCTGAAAGGTGGAACCCTCCCACGAATTTTGTTACGACATAAGTTTGAAGTCAAATTGGAACGGTGTTATCGATTTTTTTTATTTTTCTTTAGTAGTCGCATTTGCATTTTTTAACATGTGCGATTTTTTAAAAATTCTTTATCTATCCTATTCAGTTAAAAAACTAATTTACAAAGAAGGACAACTAAATAAAACTAATTACATAGATGCAGACACAACAAAGAACTAAAAATTAGTAAACTTTGAAAGAGTAATATTAGGGCCTACATCAACAATGTATTAAAAGCATAAGAAATGTGGTAACATATTCAAAAAGGATATAAAATAAAATTAATTAATGAACCAAATGTAAAAATAAAAAAAAAGTAAAGTACTAATCGTATAAACAAATGAATGGCTGGCGCTGTGAATATTTTCAGCCAATCTCGACAAAACCACTTAACTAATTAGGTGTACTTTCTAGTTGGCTACACTTCCTGTGCATTGAGTATTTACATATGCCTTGCGTAGGTGGCTGAGTGATACGCACGACTCATGAAAAACTACCGAAATATTATGAAAGGTGTTTCTTGATTATCCCAAGTAATTGTGGGCCTGTTAATTCAGTTACGATACATTCTAGCTCTTAGAGTTAAGATAATATTACTGGCGAGGGGCTTTGTGTGTGTATACACGATATTAAATAATATAGTAAGAGAAATGTAGAACTAAATTTCTGTATACTTAATCAAGCTCTTTAAGCTCACCAGATTAATTTAATTAATTCCTGCTACCAGCAACGCTTCCCCCATATCCATTACACATAAACCGACAGATTTTAATTTGATTCGACAATACCCTGTTATTTACATATTTGCAAGTAAGCATCATTATTTGTTATCATCAATTCCACATCTCACATATAATTAATGATGAAATAATTATATAGTCGTTGCAATCTTGATATGAACGTTCCATCTTTTAATTAAACTTATTTGAACGAACCGATGTATTATATTGGTTCGTAAAATGTATTTCTATGCCTGCAAGTCCCACGACAGTAGTGACAAGTGGTCGAACTGACCTTCAGGACCCAAGTATAATTGACCTTCAAGCCCTGGGTTTCCCATCTAGGCAGCCGGTAAAAGAGTTCACCACCCTCCCACAAATCATCCCGGGTGTGAGAGTTGATTAGACCATGAATAAATTTGGTTATTTTTATTTTCAAATCTCTTGGATTAAAAATTATTTCTTCGAATTTACAATTTCTATTTGACACGCCGAGTAGCGATTAGTCACTGGTTGTCGGATAAAAAGAGAAACTATATATTATATGCAATATGCAAAAAAAAAAATTGGGACTAAAGCTAACTTTCTGTAATAAAAAACACAGCTTTTGCAAACACGTGTGTTTAAAATCTCACCTTCAGATACAAGATTTTAATTTTAATAAAATGTTCAATTATAACATAAAGTGTAATCAAATTAGTATTGATTTATTATTGTTTGGTCTTCATTAACACAGTTGTTACTTTGTGAATTAAAGATGAAAAATCACATATTCCATGGAGATTTCATAAGTATAATCCATAATACAAGAATTATATATCATGAGTTATTATTATTAGTTTTATTCATATATTATTAACAGTATATGCTACTAAATATAAAGTAATTTTGTAATTTTACACTATTTGGTGTAAATACATGACATATACCACTGTTAGATGTATTTGAAGGTTATTTCTATTTAACACTATAGTTTTTACATTTATATAAATTGTTTATAGTTCAATGTTAATCGATCTTTCATTAAATTAATTAATAAAATACTAATAAAAATAAAACACCGATTAATCTCGGCATTCTCCTCAAAACAGCATCTGCCAGCAAGGAACCACTTCCTTAGGAGTGGGGGGGGGGGGGGGGGGGGCGGCAGTGAACATATAATTATGTTGTATTTTTACATATGAAAACCACACGACACATTGACGTTTTAGATGGTTCTTATACTGAATGTGGATATTATATCTTATTGCTTGCTCCAACTTACATAACGTGATTATGTCAGTGGGCCAGTGTTTCATTCTGTTTATCATTGATTACGAATTGAAAAGATAGCAACATAATAACACACGAGTGCCAGTCTACTTTGAACCACCTTGAAAGTATGTGTCCGAGAATGGACCTAACCAGTATGATTAATTACTTCGCCTGGGGCGAATCATGTTCCATTGTGCGTCACAGCGTTTATCTACGTCATCAGAGCGGCTCTTGTTGGTCAGATTCAATGAAAACTATGATTAGGCTTTCAAATCTTATTGTTGGGTCTTATCACTCATTCTGTTTTCTACATCACATTTTAAACTCGTAGAAGTATCATTAACATTTCCCAATTGTAATAGATTGGGGGGCAAAGGGAAAGTTAAAAACAATTTAAATAAACTAATGTTGTCTTTTCCAGAGACTTTAAGGGATTTCTACATTTTTAGAATCGTATCTTCGTCCACTTTGTCATAGAATATCATTTTTTTTAGAATAGGCTACCCAAAATAATAGGCTTTTCTGATAATGATTATTTTAAAACTTGGTATTGTTAACCTTCACCTTGTGCTAATAATTATGTAAGAAATAATATTATTATAGTGGTGTAATGACATCAATATAATTATTGTTTATTTCAATATGTAATGCCCAGTGATATTTTGATACAAAAAGCATTATTTGTTTTAAGTAGACCTACGTCACTTTAATTTTTATTCTGTATTTTATAAACACAATAATGGTGAAAACATGACTTGTGGGCAGACAGAAGAATAACGAATGAAGACGGTGCTATTTAATTTTTTATTTAATTTTTTCTTGCAAATATGCGGTTTACATGTTGGCAAGTAACCAAAATAAACATTTTATAGGTGTAGCAAAAATATCAAGATTTAACTCTAATATCATACTCACTTTTTCTTAATTTCTCATTTTACCTCTAATCCATTAAAATCAAATCAAATCTACATCTGATCAGACAGATTCGACTAAGAAATATTGAAATTACATTATAAAATTGACTGTTTGAAAGTGTAACAAATAATTTGCTAGCACGCACTGGCACGGAAGTACTCAATAGTGAGAGAAGCTCGCTGGTTACTGGTTAATATCGTTGGTGCAGGTGCCGGGTCTGTGGGGATTCCCCTTGGACTAATGTTAGTTCCGCCCCCTGAACCCCAGGATCTACAAATAGGATATACGACTCGTTCGAGGACAATGTCAGCAAAAAACGCATGTTAATCTGAGGTCGTGTTTGGTTCTTATCGTGAGACGTGACACACGCACAGACGGACGGACAGAGAAGTTTTACTTATAGAGGAGCTTCACCTGTAATTGTGTTTAACATATTTAGTAGATAAACCCCCAATTTCCAATCATAGAGTCTGGAAAAATCCACGACTCCGCGTTCTCATCATCAGGCACCCCCATCAAACCGTAATTTATGGCCATCAGAGGCCGGGATTTACATTGCAACTCACGGACAAGGCGTTCCTATGAGAAGATAGCATAAACCTTGTAAAAAAATTAAATATTGAGCAACGATGCGTAAATAATGTGCGTTATATTAAAGATCATTAGCTTGTTCAGCGTGTGCAGTATGTCTTACAGCACGTGGTATAGAGTCAAGCTACGCCCTGGAACGCGAGAGCGAGTGCATGCATAACAACACAAGCGCGTGCCACACCGACAATCAACACACAAACACACACTGTGTTTATGTAACTTCCTATGCTGGGCAGGGGCGCTTGCATAACAAACAACGACTAAACTACAGTGTTGAACGCGGCTCGGGCGGGGCCGAAAACTACCCAACATGGAGACGTTTACGCGAGTTCATTTCGTTTCGGTATTTGAATGTTGCATTGAGAAACCGCGGTTATGTCAATGGTTGTCTGGTGAGGCTAGCTGTTCCCTTACCACAAGGCTAACCCCAGACGATAATGTTTTATGGCTGTGATTTAGATACAGAAGTTTTGCCATTAAATTATTACGCCTTCTAAGAACAATTACCCAAAATACATTTTATTTTTATTATTGAATCTAACAACAAATGCACAATAAACGAAATATAACTTATTTAATGAATAGGTTTGTGTTTTTTTTTTTTTAACAAACAAATACTTTATTTTACAGTTGTAGACATTACACAAAAACAAATAATTATACAAGAAATACCTGGGAACACGCCCCTTAACTTTCTACTTTAAATTAATGTTACACAGATTAGACAAATAGATACTCCAAAATTAATGTAAAAAAAAAAAAAAACAGGAAAAATGGAGCTGCTGCAAATGATTTGTGTGTTTGCATTGGCCTTTGAAGCGGGTGGAACTTAAAACTTTCCTGGTGTACCCTTAAACTCCACCCCAAAGACTACCATGTATTTATAAGTGCAATATAATTTACAGCTACATTGCTTGAGAAGTGACCTTTGTTCTGGTGAACCATGATTGTTGCGTCATGTTGGCCACCACTGAAAGCAGATCTTACAAATGAATCGGTAGAAAAAGGAATCGAGTTTTATTTTTGCAATTCAATTTCTTCCATTATCTCTGACTCATTTTTAACGACTTGTATTGTAACCAAGTTCACTGTTAATCAATATCTGGGTGTCAATGATTTAACAGCCGGAACTCGTGTTGACCTTCTGTGTTGAAATCCCGAGAAAAACCTCTCACAATAAAACACACTGATCTCGAGGTGGCATTGTACTCTGACGGAACAATCAACTGCATAACACGACTCAATGCACGAGATTAATCAGGCCCGAATCAACATAATCATAGATATCACTGATGATTCGACCTTGAGTCGAGCGATCACTTCTTGAGTTACTGGAGCAGCCCAGGGACTAATTAACAGATCACTCTGCCTGATTAGTCGTGACACAGCACACTTCGGATTTCAATGGAAACGAAGACATTCTATTGTTACATGAGAGCCCAGCTAACAACCAGATACTCTGCGCAGCTAGCTCGTGACACTATGCACACTTCGAGATGGAAACTGACAGACACTCTTCTGAGTTAACGGAGCAGCCCAGGCTAACAACAAGATCACATTTGCCAGTTAGCCGTGACATAGCTCACTTTTCGGCTGGAAATGAAGACATCTATGAGGAATTCCGGGATATTAGTTAATTTAATTCTATCATTTCAGTGAAAAACCTGATTTACAAACGAGTGACAACTAAATAAATCTATTGTTCATAAATGCAGACAAACAAGCGAATACCTTAAGTAACATTGAAATAGTATATTACAAAACAATGTAAATAATCAATATTGTGGTAACAAATTCAAAAAGAGTATTTAATTAAATAATTAATGAACCAAATAGAAAAAGAAAATAAATAAAAAAGGAAAAAAAAGATAAACGAAATATAAAAAATTTAGCCGGAAGGTGTATATTTTGGTTAAAAAGATGGAATGATATTAATAATATTTTTCGTGGCAAGCCTGCCCAATGCCCATGGGTGCAATTCATGCCCCACTTTTGGTGTCTAGGTATGTTGCGGATAGGACAATTGTGAAGGGATGTCCGAGGGCTTCTTAAGAGACTCAATGAGTGGAAACCTCGTTAAAAACTTTCAGTCAGGATTGCCGGTCTCGACGGGATTTGAATCCGGGACCTCCCGAATCAGAGCCGCGCCAACACTGTCGTTTAATATTATCCTAATATGCATTAAGTTATTAGGGAAGAACGTTCCCCTATAAGCATCACTGTCTGTCCGTCCGTCTGTGCGTGTGTCACGTCTAACGGTTAAAACGAACACGGCCTCCGATTAGCATTGGTTTATTTGTTTGTTGACCATTGCCCTTCAACAAGGATGATACAGAATGTTTTGGTGACCCTGATCAGGGAGGGGTTAGCGCACCAGACCCGGCGCCTCCACCAAAAACCGAGATTATTTTCGTCGTTAAGAAACGTGTTGTTTTATTTTTGTTTCTTCTCCGAAATAAAACAACTCCAAATGAGTTAATTAAATGTTTTTTTTTAGAATATTATGGTATTGATATGGGTATTTATATTTATTTTATTTTTTATTTATATTTAATCGCACGTAATGTGTGAGCCACGTCGCTATAAGTTCACATTTAATCATATTCTGATATTTTTGTCGATGAAGTTTATGTTATGTGGTTTGAGGTAGTTGACAAATTAATACACAACATACATCTTATGGACTTCTCATATCTGACATTATACAACTTAAAGTTTGCTTTGCCTGCGGCAGGAATCGAACACGCGATCTCGGGAACTTCTTTCCATACTTTCCTTTAATAACATGGTGTATTGTTACATCTCGAAGAATTAACTGGCTGAATATAAATATCGAACGAGTATCCCCTGAAACTTGCTTCAAATTATCGTGTTACATTTCCATAAGTTGAGGTCAAAAGCCAGCAACCAATCACAACCATTACAAGGACACTGAAGACGGAAATATCAAACTAGCAATCTAACTAACCACTAGTTAGCCAACAAATGCATACATCCGCTAATAAAATCAGCACATAAATTATTTTCACCGTTAAACCAATTTCAAAAATAATTACATAATGCACCGACAGTGTTGGCTCGAGCGTTAAGCGCGCAACTCTGATTCGGGAGGTCCCGGGTTCAAATCCCGTCGAGACCGGCAATCCTGACTGAAGGTTTTTGCTGAGATTTTCCTCAATCGTTAATGTGAATGCAAGGGATTGAGTCCTCTTTTACAGCCCTCGGACATCCCTTCACAATCGTCCTATCCGCAACATACCTAGTTGACACCTGCAGGAGAGGGTCATGAATTGCACCCTGGGCAGGCTTCCCACTAAAAATTATTATTAATTAGTGTTATTTAATGATTTTGTTTTCAACAACGTGAGTCAAGTTTTTTATATATACTTGGGTTGTGTTCCGCAAAGGCGACCAGAACGACCAGTCTGCGACCAATGGAATTTAAGTAAACATAATTTTCACCAATGACAGATCAGATTTGCAAGAAACGTATGCGATGCGTTGCTGTTATGACTGTTGTGGTCGAGACCAAGAAGCCCACTGTTTTATTCCGGTCGTGGGCTGGTCTTTGAAGAAAGCGCGGTTATTTCAAATTCTTTCATTGAAAATCATGGAATGATGTCAACCACCGGCAATGTTCCTGTAACTACACAGGGGTAGACAATAAATCATTCATTCTTTTATTCAAATCATTCAATTATTAAGTAAATGATATGATTTATGTAACATTTTAACGAGATACCACAACTTTTCATTAAAACACAGCCTTGTAGATGCACGCACCATTTCGGAGCCAAGGCAGTACCCCAACAATCAGACGTTGAGTGAAACAATGAAAATAACAATACCCAGTCGAGCCCAGAATGGTCGACCGGTCGCTTCTACGGAACGCAACCCTGATCACAACACATCATTGCCTATTGATTATTTCTATTGTATCATGATTATTAAGACAGAGCAGTCATCGAAGCATATCCAGTATTTCAAATAAATGCAATATACCGCCTTCATGTGAAAGGCATATTACTAGCAGTATTTTATATTACTAAACTTATGGTACCGTTAGTCGGTAACAAACAATTACTGCATTACACGACCAGTACCATGTTGATGTTGTTGATGTTGTTGTTGTTGTTGTGATGACACCACGTTGCATCACAGGCTTGCCATTAAAACAATAAGGCCCCGAGCCAGAAGCGTAATGTACAATATAACTTGTAATTGATCAACCAATAGTTAAAAACAGTACTTCAAAGTTATGCCTATGTAAAGTTTAAAGCTATCACACCGTATCGTAGAATCCGCTGCGTGTTGTCTTTACATGATAATGATATTCTGTTGCTTCGAGGTTAGGTTGCAATAAACTTGATTTATTATATCGAACGTGTTGCTTATTTTATGTTCGATACTTGCGTTACGTAAGGATTTACAATAGAGGAAGATAAATAATATTTATTTTACACGATGAAAATACTGCCCGTCAATTGGCAACTGGTTTGCAAAGAGTAATGGTCGTGGAACATACAAGCACGAAGTTGTGTGAGGGAGATGAGGAAGACTGGTGATCCTGGTCGGCTATGTCTTAGTTAAGACCCCTTGACTTATAAAGCCTCTAAATGTGTTTGTTTGTTTGTTGGAAATGCATTACACTCCGCGGATGAAGAAAAACAATATCGCACGTCCTCAAACTGTGTAATTAAATGCATACAAAAACTATCGGACGTGCTGAATAAAAGCTAAGAATTCTTGTACTGAGAAGTGTAATGTAATTAACAAAATACAAATTTCTTTTAAATAAACTGCTGATTAATTACAGTGTGCAATTAAAGTTAGTATTATTTTTGTATTTGTGTATTTTGCCACATCGAAAACAAAAGTCTGCTGGTCTGTGCAATCATTTAAAAGGAAATAAGCGTTTGGAGATGAGACAAAAGATTTCTTTTACATTCGTGGTTACTGTAATCATAATAGGTTGATAAATTGGATATTGTTATTCTGTCTTATGTTGCTCATACAAAAACACCCTAAGTAAACAATTCTGCTGTAGCGATGAAGAGAGACCTTTTTATCTATAATTTGATGTATTGGTACATTAAGGTTGATTTAATGTTATTTATAAACGAGATGTGGGCGAGACGGCGGTTTTAGTAATAAAAAATCACATTTTTTTTAAAATAAAATACTTCAAATTTTTGAAAAATCTCTGCTTGACTGAGTTTAGCCACGCTTTTTTATTTTTATTGAAAATAGCCCAACATCAAAACCGACTTTTTTGGCTCGGCTTGCAATAGCCATATTTTCCTAAGTGTTTTCATCAATGTGCAAAAGGCCGTTTCGTGTTTTCGCTTTTTTTAATTGAAAAAAAATAAATTACGTAACCTTGCGGTCCGACACAGAAACGCAAACACTGGCAGCTTTGGACAAGGCGGGTGGTTTTCAGAAAAAACATTACTTACAGCCGCCGGTATATTTTATTGACCACACACTGATTTGAAGCAACATCAAGTTAGGAGGCGGTGGATTCAGACAGACTCACAGCCGCCTTTATTATGCTGATTCCGACACTATTGAAGTTCTCAGAAACAAGGTCCTCTAAATCTCCAGCTGTTTGAAAGTCTGATAGGAGATTAAGTGGACCCTCCGGGTGGAGTTTCGTGCATGGACTATCACGATAAATAAAATAATTATAAAAACAAGAATAACAATATCAATCAAATAAAGTATTAATATCAAGGACAACAGTAATTTTCACACCAACAACAATGGCGAATTGAATCAACACCTACTACAAGACCGCTTCATAAATTATTATAGGGGTGGTCACAGTATTGGCAAATGTGTCCTATCATGACCACCAGTCGAGATTTTGGAATTTATTCCAAGGGTCTTAAAACATATAAACGTAACGTTGTCATTTCCCCCTACCCATAAAATACGATGTTCGAATTAACTTTAGAATTCAGTATCGTATTATGTTTACCACAGGAGAGAGATGTGTCTTAGGTGGAGTAGAATTTGTAAGATGGGGGGAAGATCGTAAGAAATAGAGAGAGACTTGGTTAACAAGCAGCAGGATATGGAAGAGTTGTCAGATGACGAGGAGGCTGAAGAAGTTGTGTCAGGTCTGACTAGCCGGCAGCTAAGAGAGACAAAATAGTCCGAGTCGATAGAGCTATTATAACGCTCCTCAAACATGAATATTAAATTTATATAGAAATAAGGAACGATTTTAAAAAAATCATCTAAAGCTACACATTCTGTCTATCCCTTGAAGAGTACGTTTTCGGGACTTGAACCCGGTACCTCACGTTATGCGAGCATGCAAGATCAGACTATACACCACTTGTTGCGAGCAGTTGATGAAGTGTTTAGACCGAGAGAGAGAGAGAGAGAGAGAGAGAGAGTCTAGCACGAGACGCCTTCAGTCTGTGCGACGCGGAAACCCTGGCAAAACAAGAAGTGTTTTCCATCATTTCCTATCGATTAAGTCATTATTTTAATACACCCTTTGAGTTCTTAAACTACATACATTTTCTGTATTATCTTCAGTCGATTCCGTTACCAAAGGCCATAGAGTAATAGTTTAGTTAATACCAATTGTAAGTAAATGTTTTGAAAAGTCACTAGAAATAATGCACAACAATAATCTAAGAAACTATTTATTATATAAACAACTATTTTCAGAATGTACTGACATTTAGTTAACTGTATGAAACTAATCATATTAAACATAAAATCAAACCAACGAAAACTCGGTGTAAGCTGCCGTGATTATTTTAAATTTCCAGTGGGAAACCTGCCCTGGGTGTAATGTGTGCCCCTCCTCGGGTTTGTAGCTAGGTATTTTGGAATTTGGGCAATTGGGAAGGGAATGACCGAGAACTAAGAGGGCTCAATCCCTTGTATTCTCCTTCTGCAATACTATAGTATTTTTTTCTGTAATTTTTCCTGAAGCAAGTTTTTATCAGATTGTTACCACACTTTGCACACATGTTATGGTCATGTATATACAGTCTTCAATAGAAGCACATTTATTTTAACCATCACAAAAAAGTCGAAATAAATAAAAGTGTATTTTTAGGATTTTGGATTTTTGTAGAATCATCAAAATTGGTAATTTTCGGGATTTATTTGATCGTATTGCGCTATAATGTTTAGTAATCTTTCACTGTAGAAGAGTGATCATCTCCTTGCTTGACAATGACGCAAAATTTCATATCTATCGATCGGATGACAACTGGAAGCCGGAAAAGTTCCCAAAAAAGTTTCAAATAGGTATAGCTGACTCTTAAGGACTGAAGAAAACATCGAAAAAACTTGCATACAGTATTGCCGGTGGTGGTATTCGAGCCCGGGACCTCCCTAACGCATGAGCTACCACTATCGGTTACTTAACACTTTCGTCCTGTGGCTTAGAATGAGTCCTTAGCTCGTGTGTTTCTGCACAGACTCATCATTACAGTTGATTAGCGTGGTTATCACAGCTAATGAGAAGGTTTGTCTTCATCGCCTCGCCTAGCATAATGACCGGCACATCTAAACTAGCCCCAGGACAGCCGCGCTAATACAACCCAAACCAGACACCTTTGTAATTGAATAATAATACAGAAATGATTGCGCAAGACACGCCTTGCGATCATTATATGATAATTGTTTGAAACTTTGCAAAGACCCCTACCCATAGATATAGCTTTGTGAGTCCGTGTGGCAATGTTATTTAACCTACGGCCCCATTAGAGGCTGGATTTTATTGCCGTATTATTATACATCATTATGAGCACAAAGTTGTGATAGATCAACACTAAAAGGGAGTTGTGTGATTATCTTACGCAAAAAAGAGTTTTTTTACGATTTAAAAATATGAATTTAAAACTGTTAATGATAATAATGATGGTGATATGGGGATAGTTTTTTGATCACGTTTCGTATGTTGGCAATATTGAGAATAAATTGGCGGTGGAAAGGTAATACCAGGAGCTGCTAAACGCTTCGTAACATCCATTGCTAAGTCAGGAATCGAACCTAGAGCGTCTGAGAAGCCATGAATCTAATTATTTATTTCATTTATATTTTTATTGAATTTGCTACCAACATTTTTGTGTTATTAATACATTGTTTCAAATATTTACTTAGTTCATTGTTGTGTCTGTATCTATGTAATTAGATTTATTTAGTTGTCTTACTTTGTAAATGTTTTATACATTTTTTTTAGCTAATAATAAAGGATTATTAGATTATTGTTATAAAATAAATAAATTTAATAGGTGACTGTAAATAATTTGTTTGTAATTACATATTGTATCGTGTGTAATCTGGCCAGAGAGCAATTGTATTAGCCTTCTTCAGCTTAACTAGATATTTTGGAGCTGGGATTATTTAAGGAATGTTTAAGAGGTCTGAATCCCTTGCAAACCTTATTAGAGTTAACTTTTAGTCATGATTTACTGTAGCGGGTATCGAACTGACGATATCGCGACTCAGAGTCTCGCGCGTTATATGGCAGCTACTGTAAACTAAGAATATTATGTAATATCTCGGATAGAAGGGATTCCTGCCAAGCCAATGTCGCTGATTGTATTAAAAGTGATTGCTTTTAATTACCCCAAGCACACAATCTCAAGAGGATATAGCTTTACATTGAGAAACAATTAGTTTATTGCACGAGAATACATTATGTGAAGGTAATATAGTTGCTTGTCGCTATCTCGCTGCCAAGTAATGCGCTATCACACAGGCTGTTCTTTCTACAGCACATAATGTAAGAACACGGCGTAATGTATAATTAAGTAAAACGCGAAAGTGTTGTCTGATGATAACGATTATATTCCCCAAACTACCTGTTTTAAAGCTGTGTGTTTATTTGAACTGACAAAAAAGATAAGAAAGGCTTTATTATTACGTAGAATAAATATCTCTATCTTTAGATCTTGTTACGTACGCGTTGTTACTATGTGCGAGAGTACACACACAGACAAACACACCGTTTTACAGCCAAAAATACGTTATCAAGTTTTTGGTTCAAATTGATCATGCATTACACTATTTACAATCCTTCGACCATAATTTGATTTCCCCGGCTATATTACAAAACATTATTTAAAATTTAGATTATTTTCTGCCACGGTCTAACTGAAATACGCTTACTTGCCTATCAGATTTATTGCAAAATATTAATATGAAGGTCTATTTTGAAAAGTGATGCATACATTCACCTAATTAAGAAATAAACGTGAGTGTTTTTATGTCGTTGTAAAGTTTTCCTATCGGTTATTGAGGATGTTGCTACAGAAGTGTGGTCGTTGTCTTCACGTGGCTTATACTGCGGATGCTCATTAAACTGCATGTTGTGTTATTAAACTGTAGCAACATATTGTCTGTTATTTTTTGTTTGTTTTTTTTATCGTGGGAAACCTGTTATTGCTGGTGCAATCAGCCCCTCTTCAGGTGAACTAGGTATGTGCGGATAGGAAATTGTGAAGGGACGTCCGAGGGTTATTTAAGAGGACTCAATCCCTTGCATTCGCCTTAACGACTGAGGAAACCTCGGAAAAAACCTTCAGTCAGGATGGCCGTCTCGACGGGATTCGAACCCGGGACCTCCCGAATCAGAGTCCAGCGCTTAGCGCCCGAGCCAACACTGTCGGCAACATTGTCTGCGTAGTGTGCGTGGACTCCGGTCTACTAAACTGCGGTGCCTGAGTCCCGGGGTCGAGTCCTGGCTCTGGCATGAATAACGGATTTTGATCTTCATAACACACTCGTATTGATTAGGTTCATGTCAAAATATCAGAAGAAAAGTCGAAATTTTAGTTGTTAAATTATTACAAAACAATAAGTCGAAGAGTAGTGAGACCAGAATTTGTACCCAAAGTCGGGACAGTATTTCATTGGAGTTTATAGCAAGGAAAGAATGGCGAATGAACTTTGAAATCATTGGTAGATTTCTCTAGGATTAGTTTTAATTATTATTCTCCAACCACGTTTCATAAATCAATCTGTGTTAAGGCCTACGGGAGTGTTTCCCGACTAACCAAATCGAGAAAGAAAAGATGGACTTGTTATTCATTAACATTATGTTATTGGACTTTGGACGTATTATCCGTACACAAGATAAGTTTGTAAAAGCTAGCATTAAATACATGCAATGGTTTTATTTTGCAAGTAAAGACTCTTGATCTCTCTGATTCAATGTCGTATTTAAATGACCAGTTTACTTAGAGGATAAGGCTTGTATAGGCTGATGGATATGAGCCTAAGTCTCTCATGGCATTGACAGGATACATGACTGTTTGCTAATAGATGTCACCATCATTTCCTCTGCGCCGTCACTTCCACCCTGGACAATGCTAACACCTTGAACAATGTGACCAGACAATAACCAATGCAGATTCGTCCTGTGCACGCCTGACCAGATGCTGGGTGCAGTGACGTAGATATAGCTAGGCCGGACTACGACAAGCTAATCCTAGGTGTGTGCTGCATGGCATTGACTTGCACCCGTGTGGGACGACCGGCTTGAAGCTAGTGTCCACATTGCCTTATGCATCTCGGGAGCTGCTTCCTGATCGCGATGTCTTTGTTTAGACCAAGGACAACGGGCTAGGATCTCGTTAAACCAAATATCAGGTAGACGTGTCTGTCACATAAGAACAACTGTGCCAAACATTCATATAAACTCTGTATTTTGTGTACCTTGCAAGCTTTTAACTAAGAAACGTGACAACACATCAAAATGTCCTTGAATTTCTGCACTTAAGAACACAGGATGTGTTGACACATGTTCAGGAAAGTTTACATCTTGCATCAACATAATATTAAAGTGATGACACTCAGAGCAGGTGAGGTTAATAATGTAATGGATTTTTTTTTCTGTCCACTTCACTTGTAAAGAAAGAACAATCTACAGAATTAAACAATATTTCGACGACTATACCTTGTTATATATATTTTTTATTAACAAGTGCAATGGGAAAGTCCAAAAAATTCAATACATTACTGCACCTGCCATCAGATGTAATACCTGACTTATTTACGTAAAATCATAGTGGACAAGGGTAGGCTATCTTGTTTTTTCAATCAATCTATAAATATCAACTAGAAATTTAAATTCCGTATCGACTATTGACAACTTGTCAGATTATTTAGAAAAACAACAAAATGTAACGACAAAGCGTTACTTTATACATCAATATCAAGTTTTTAAATTTAAATGTGTATTCACACAAACGAAATGTTTAGAAATACCACAAGCTTTTGAAACTTGAAGGTGGTAGGGTTCCATATCCGTGTATTTCTTGTATTTACTATATCTATAAGGCTGTGCCGATAACATTTATGTTGGAAATGTAGACTTAAAAGATGAGATGGCAGTGGCCATTCATTATATTTCAAAGGCATTTGTGCGCTTGTTTTTTATTTGTGTATTCTCAAAAAAGGCCCTAGTTACGAGCAACTTGATCAAACTAAATTGTAGAGCTTTTTCCTTTGAATAAAGTAAATTTAGTATCAATATTCATCTTAAAACTTGTCACAGATCATTTTAGTTATAGAACTTTAACGGGTAGTTATTGTTTCGTAACATTTTTGGTGACCCCGACGTGATTTGTGATAGTGGTTTGATATTATGGATCGACTCAAGAAGATGCGTACGCCTGTGCGGGCTTCGTTTACCAGGACACTACATGAGGTCAAGCAGGAGCTTGCTGAAGCTTCCCCAGATGAAGACACCTTGTCTCTGAAGTTAGCAAAACTGGAGAAGGTTATGACCGATCTGAGGCAGCTGGACTCTAAATATTTAGAAAGTCTTCTGGATGATGACTGTAGTGACGAGGATTATTCCATGGAAAGCGAAGCCATTGAGGGCTATGAAGATCGTCTGGCAGAGGTAAGGAGTAAAGTTGGTAGAGCTCTCACTTATGTAAATAGAGATGTCAGTGTACCAACGTGTGGGGTTGACAGCCGGTCCAATCGGACATTTACTCTACCTAAGATAGAACTTAAGAAGTTTGATGGTGAACTGACAGGGTGGTTGACATTCTGGTCACAGTTTAAGAAAGTGCACGAGGACACCGAGATTCATGATTG
Source organism: Sweltsa coloradensis (assembly GCA_024449915.1). NCBI lineage: Eukaryota > Metazoa > Arthropoda > Insecta > Plecoptera > Chloroperlidae > Sweltsa > Sweltsa coloradensis. Next base: position 189,568 of record JAMZAV010000618.1, read on the forward strand.
TGACAAATTTCAGTATTTGGTCCAGTCAATGATAAGTGGAACTCGTGCTAGCGAGCTTGTCGATAGCTACCCTCAGTCAGGCGAAAACTATGCGAGGGTAATAGTTGCACTGAAAGAAAGATTCGGTAAGGAGGATCTCTTAATTGAAGTTTATGTTAGAGAGCTGCTGAAGTTAGTAATCAGCAACGTCTCTAACAAAGAGAAACCAACGCTTTCCAGCATCTTTGATAAAATAGAAGGTCAGTTAAGGGCATTAGATACACTGAGTCTGACTACCGATAAATGTGCTGCAGTACTATTTCCTCTTGTAGAGTCAAGTCTACCTGATGAAACTCTTAGGGCTTGGCTGAGAAGCTCGTTATCGTCTCGAGGAGCGATACACGGTGGGGCAGGTGAAAATCGCCTATCGTGTCTAATGGAATTCCTCAACAGAGAAGTTGAAAGCGAAGTAAGGATAGATCTAGCCAAATCTGAGTTTGTACCGGTACATGGAGCTAGAGACATGAAGAAAGGGAACAAGACTAAACATGACGTTTATGATCTTGTTGTGCCTACAGCTGCAGGGCTATTTAATGGCGATAGTGTGAAGTGTGTATTTTGTGAGAAACATCACGAAAGTCGTGATTGTGTTCGGGCACAAGACATGTCCATCGCCGATAAGAAACACAAACTCACACAGAATAAATGTTGTTTTACTTGTCTCCGCTCTAATCATGTATCCAAGAAATGCAAAGCTGTCATTAGATGTTCTCTGTGTGCTAAGAAACATTTGGTTTTGATGTGTCCTGAATTGCCTTCTCATAAAAATATGAGAAGTCTCATACCTACGTCTACTAGTGTGGAGAAGACAGTGCAAAGTTCAATGTCAAACCAGATCTGTACAAGTGACATTGTTCTTATGACTCTGTTGGTTGATGTTGTTACTAACGGAGAGTCAAGGACAGTTAGAGCTCTTATTGATACTGGATCTCAACGCTCGTATGTACTGAAGTCAACAGCAGATCAGCTTGGATTTGTATCTCATGGTAAGGAGACAATCACACATTCATTGTTTGGTGGTACCAACACCGAGCCCAAGTCTCATGATAAGTTTCAACTCCAACTCTCGAAGCCTGGGAGGTTATCTAGTAGGCCTATTTCCATTGATGTCCTAAGTCAAAGTAAGATTTGCGGGAAAATACCACGAGTTGCTAAAGGAGAATGGATGAATCAATTGAGAACTAATCATATTTGGGTTAGTGATATAGGAAAGGGTAGGCCTAGTGACATTGAATTGTTACTTGGAGCTGATGTATACGGACAGATACTCACTGGACGTATATACAAGTTGGACAATGGTATGACAGCAGTAGAAACGGAACTAGGTTGGACGCTGATGGGACGTATTAGAACCCAGGCTGAAGATACAAACGTATCAATGTTAGTGACATCTATGAAAGTCAGTGATGCATCTGTTGCAGAGTTATGGGAGCTAGAATCCATTGGTATTAGCGATCCTATAGAGAGGGTTACCAAGGAAGAAGCCGCGGCTGCAACGAAAGATCATTTTCTGAAAACAGTGTCGCGCACAGAAGAGGGGAGGTATCTGGTGGCTTTACCCTGGATTGACGGTCACCCCCCTCTACCTACAAATAGGGAAGTTGCCGGAAAAAGGCTTGTTGTTGCCTCAAATAAATTAAAGAAAGAAGGGAAACTGGAACTTTACGGGAGAATTTTTAAAGACTGGCTTCAAGAAGGGATAATCGAGGAAGTACCTGATGCGGAGATAGAAACACCAAGTCACTATTTGCCTCATCGTCCAGTTTTCAAGCCAGATAGTCTCACAACGCCAGTTCGCCCTGTATTTGATGCATCAAGTAAATGCAACAAGTCACCCTCCCTAAATGATTGTCTGGAGAAGGGATCGAACCTCATAGAGTTGATACCTTCAATGATAACAAGATTCCGAGAGAAGAAAATTGGAGTCACTTCAGACATTCGTAAGGCATTTCTCATGATTGAAATACACAAGAAGGACAGAGATTTTCTGCGGTTTTTATGGTGGGAGAGTGATTATGAAGCGCCATTTAAGGTGTTCAGACACAAAAGAGTAGTTTTTTGGACTCAACTGTAGTCCATTCTTACTTGGTAGTGTCATAGATTATCACTTGAACAACCAAGTACCTGAAGATAAAAGTCTCATTGCCAAGAAACTTCAAGATTCGCTCTATGTTGACAATTGTGTAACTTCCGTCGATACAGTAGAAGAAGTTTGCCAATTTCGGGAGGAATCAGTAAAACTGTTTGAAGACGCTAAGATGGACCTAAGAATGTGGAAATATTCGAAAGATGAAGACTCTGAAATGGAAGACGGCAGAATAACTTCTGTTTTGGGGTTGAATTGGGATCGTCATCTGGACAGTTTGAGTGTTGATATACCCAGCATCGAATCTGTTCAGGAAGTGACAAAACGAACAATTTTATCTATGACTCAAAAGATTTTCGACCCACTAGGAATATGTTGCCCAGTAATACTGCTACCAAAACTAATGCTGCAAGAAATGTGGATTAGTAAGATGGGATGGGATGTACTCCTGGATGAAGAATCTACAATGAAGTTTCTAAAATGGCTAAACGAGATTCGATTCTTATCGAATATTAAAATTCCAAGACACATAGCGAACGTAGGAAGCTATGTGAGTTCACAGTCGTTCCATACGTTTTTGTGATGCAAGTGGATATGCATATGCTGCAGTAGTTTTTTCTCAGAACAGAGGCGTCTGAGGGAGTTACTGTACAACCTATACAAGCTAAATCAAGAATAGCCCCGCTGAAGAAATCAACAATACCTCGATTGGAGTTAATGAGCTGTCTAATAGAAAGTCGCTTATCGGAATCAGTACAGAAATCTTTGCATATAGAAGACAAAACTGATTTCCATTTTTGGAGTGATTCAACGACAGCGTTAGCATGGATACGGAGGAATGATGAATGGGGCACTTTCGTTGGAAATCGGGTAAAAGAGATATGCAATCTCACTAAACCGGAAAATTGGAGGCATGTACCAGGCTCTCTCAATCCTGCTGATCTTCCATCCAGAGGATGCAGCTCACAAGACCTTGTACATTCGAGATGGTGGGAGGACCGGAGTGGCTCAAAGAACATGCTTCACAATGGCCAGTGGGAGAAACTAAATTCAACGAGGAATTAGTGTTCTCTGAACAGAAAAAGAAAGTAATGAACGCCATGCACGTGACAACCGGTGAAGACGACCCATGGAACATAACAAGGTTCTCATCATACAATCGGTTAGTGAAGGTCACAGCATGGATGCAGAGATTTATTAACAAGTCTCGCAAGAAGATTAGTGCCAAGGGTGCACTGACAGTCGACGAGCTCAACGCAGCAGAAAGAGATCTACTAATCAACATTCAACAGGAATCTTTTCGTTATGAAGGAGAAGTGGCTTGCGGTCTTCAAGTATTTAAAGGGGTAGACGGACTATTACGAGTGAAGACAAGACTCGCTATGAAAGATGATATCATTGATTTCATATTCCCTGTGCTACTACCGTCCAAACATCTAGTGGTGAATATGATCATCAGAGAAGAACATCTCAAGAACAGTCACGCAGGAGTACAGTTTCTAATGGGAAAATTGCGAGAAAAATATTGGATTGTGAAAAGCAGACAAACAATAAAAAGAATCTGTTTGAAATGTCCAAGATGTAGAAGATTTGCAGCCAAGAGTTCAACGACTTACCCAGCTCCATTACCTCAAGACAGAGTAACCACCGCAGCAGTGTTTCAGATTGTTGGAGTGGACCTAGCTGGCCCAATGTATCTTAAGGATAAGAGTAAAGTTTGGCTAGTGTTGTTTACATGTGCAGTATACCGAGCTATTCACTTGGAACTTGTAAGCTCACTCAGCACTGAGGCTTTTATTCAGTCAGTAAGAAGATTTGTGGCTCGCCGAGGAAGGCCCACTACGGTCTATAGCGACAACGCGACCAATTTTGTTGGGTGTGCTAATGCTCTTCAAGAGTTGGACTGGGATAAGGTGAAGAATGAATTCGCAGTGGACAAGATTCACTGGAAATTCAACCCTCCATCAGCAGCATGGTGGGGAGGATGGTGGGAGCGTCTCATTCGCTCAGTAAAGGGAATACTCAAGCGCGTGCTAGGAAAGTCTTCTTTGAACTACGAAGAGCTTTCTACAGTATTGTGTGATGCTGAGGCAGTCATCAATGGGAGACCTCTCACCTACATTACAGACAACATAGACGATTTGATACCTTTAACTCCGGCGATGTTTCTGAATGATATTCGCGAACAGAACGTGCCAGATTTAGATATGTTGGAATCTGAAGGTTTCCAACGCCGTTTCCGTTATAGACAAATTGTCCGTGACCATCTACGAAGCCGATTTAGGAAAGAGTATTTGGGACAACTGGTACAACGATGGAAGGCAAGTGAACGACACAGGAAACTATCAGTCGGCGAGATTGTGCTTGTGGGAGCCGACAATAAAAAGAGACTGGACTGGCCAATGGCAAAAGTGTTGGATCTTCTACCCGGCAATGACGGATACGTCAGAGTGGCTCGGGTGAAGACGCAGCATGGAATCTTGGTGCGTCCTATACAACGGTTATATCCCCTAGAAGTGTCAAATCTTCCCGACCTACAACGCAGTGAAGATGATGCAATTCGCACACGAGCCGCAAGAGTGATGTCAACATACCCACAGTAGACTGTCATGGTCAAAATATTATTGTTTCATTTGCTGTCATTATTATGTCAAAATGAAAGGTGGGAGTATGTTGGAAATGTAGACTTAAAAGATGAGATGGCAGTGGCCATTCATTATATTTCAAAGGCATTTGTGCGCTTGTTTTTTATTTGTGTATTCTCAAAAGAGGCCCTAGTTACGAGCAACCTAATCAAAATAAATTGTAGAGCTTTTTCCTTTGAATAAAGTAAATTTAGTATCAATATTCATATTAAAACTTGTCACAGATCATTTTAGTTATAGAACTTTAACGGGTAGTTATTGTTTCGTAACAATTACCATACATTTCGTGTATTCACACAAACGAAATGTTTAGAAATGCCACAAGCTTTTGAAACTTGAAGGTGGTAGGGTTCCATATCCGTGTATTTCTTGTATTTACTATATCTATAAGGCTGTGCCGATAACGTTCCCATGCATTTCCACAAAAAACGCCGATTTCCTTATTTGCTAAATCCCACCAACTCTGTATTCTGACTGAAGGACATTCTATGCGTACTTTTTGTTTACACACCAACATCCTTATTCATAATTAATGCAGCAATATATAATAATATTTCGTGGTAGTTCAAACAAGATTTATTTTATTTTATAGCATTCTTATACCTTGTATATTGACGTCACATAATGTTGTTAGTATATTTCACTCGCGGATGTTCTGCTCACGAGTTTCAGTAAACCCAGGTAACTATCTAGTTCCTTCAGCCCCACGCACAGAAAGTATACAGCGTCGTGAGGTCCGTCTTGTGTTTAGCACCGCATTAAACTTATAGAAGGTTTGACATGAGCGCGTGGCCCTAGGCGGTTAGTTGACATCTATATCCACCAGGGGCGTTGCGATCAGAACAGATTAGCTGAATCTAGGTGACAGCTTTATATGTGTTCATAGGTTGATTTGTACGATGAAATAGTCTGATTTATATGTGATGAACTTTGACATTATGAAAAAATTATAAAGAAAATCTCTCACATAATTTTATTACCAACATAGATGTGCCTCGGTACGAAGGTACAGAAAACAACAACATAATCACTGAGAACTACACAAAATATAAATTAAATTAACATTACCCATTTTATGAGGAAATGTCAAGAGGGTTCACCACCCTTTTGACAGTTAGTAAATAGCGCTTTGCTCGGCCAAAAGCATCCTAGGTATATACAATTTTGCAAACTTGTCAATAAAGCATACATGGACGTTCTTACAGTCATAGATTTTCAAAATTTTGACTTGATCAGCTAGAAAAAATTCACGAATATAGTCAATTTTGGACTTTGTAACAAAATTGAAATTCGTGAAATCTAATTTCTTCTTTATAAATTATTTCAAAACAAATTTTAGGAATGTGATACTATAGAAACCTTTATTTCCACTTTCTTGAGATATGTTCAAAATTTCTAACAACTGTGATGTCATTCAGCCAAGCAAACAGAAAATTGCCTAAAACGCAGGTGGTGAACGCTCTTAAGCAAATATAAGCATCACTTTTTTTTCTCCGTCCGTCTGTGCATGTGTCACGTTTCACGATAATAAACGAGCACGACCTCCGATTGACATTATTGTTTGTTGAAAGTGTTCTTCAACAAGGATGATGCAGAATGTGCTAGATCACTCTTAGATATCAGAGGGCTGGACGAGCGCCCACAAACATTAGAAATCAATATCCGGCACCTCCACCAAAATAGATATATTTATCGTGGAAAGAAACTATGGTTTTATTTTTGTATTCTTGTCCGACGATCTATTGCTTAAGTAGCTTCGCTCCCTATTTTTGGTAATTCCGTACCCGTCCGTCAATTATTTAACAGGAGTTGATATTTGTAATGTAACATGTTTAAATGTTAATTGTAAAAATTCAAATAAAAATAAATGTAATAAATCGAGTCCTATTTCTAAAATGAAGTCGGTAAGGAGGTGGGAGGTCCCACCACATTCTTGGACACCGCGTTGTCTGACGCTTCCCCCACATCGTCTTTTTCTTCCTCTTCACTTTCTTTCTTAGGGACCTCTGCCATATTTGTCAATATTTAAAGAATAAAATAAAAAAATTCTGTTATCGGCGCAGAATCCTCTCACAAGAATAATTGTTTGGCTAAGAATAAACTGTACTGTTGACGAAGTACCAGGTAAAACTCTTCAGTGAGGATTTCCTGTGGGTGTGATCGAACCGAGGACTACCGAGTGGAAGGTCCACGCGCGGTAAAGAGACGAGAGGTCGCTTAGCAAACAGCGACAGCGATGACATTGAAGTTATTCTCGGAGACAATAAGAACTTCCTTTGTGTCTGTCTGTTAAACACCAACATGTCCAGTAGACATGTTTGTACTTCTCTCACGTGCTTGGGAAAACGTTCAAATAGACGTGGTCTGCACCGAGAACACTCCCACATTATTGCCGGGGTATTGAATATCAGAAGATGCCCATCTTGTATAGTGCTGTACTGTTTATAGCATCTGATCAAGTTGTATCTTTAGATAACAATTTTCTTTAGTCTTAAAGTTGATGTTCATAGTATGTACTTGTTTTGTTCTCTATAACCGAGATCTACATTATCGACTCAAGTAAAACATACTTTTCTTCATGCATTTTATCTAATTCCCCAGTAAACCTAAATGCAGTTAGTGGTTAGTGTATATTGAAGCCTCAAACTGATGCAAACTTTCTGATAATAAAAGATAAAAAAATACATTTTTTTATGTGATGCATTATTGATATATTAAAAATTCGTTCTTACTTGATTAGTGAATATATTAATCTTTATGATATAGATCCGGAAAACGCATGAGATACCAGAATAGTCGTATCTAAATCATTGTGGATAAATCTCTCCGAAATCTACCAGTATTTTTATCTTCTCAGCCTAAAATTGGCCCAGCCTGCATAGGAGTTGGTTATTTGATGGGACTTTCTAAGACATTGGGCCAACCTTGAGATTTGAATGTCCCGCCATCGTTAGCTGGGGACTCCACCGGCCACACATATGGGGGATTCCCACCTCTCAATAGTGTCTGACCTAGTCCCCTCTCTCTCTGTTACAGCTCCACCAACACATGAGCCAGGAGGAGATCCAGAGGGTATTCCACGTGGACACTCACTCCCAAGTCCCCGAGTACGAGGTGGTGCACGTTCACTCCGTGGGAGCGCCACCAGCGCCGCAGCTCGCCAGCCAATCAGAGGGCGAGGACGAGACGAAACACGTCCACCTCTCGGCGTTCGGCAAGAACATGAAGCTCAAGCTGAAGAAGACCAAGGACCTGTTCAAGGGAGACACGGTTCGGCTCTACAGCGTCCACAAGAACATCACCGAGCCTCACGAGGTCGAGTACATCGACGAGACGCAGGTACGCGCGGCGGCCATCTTGTTTACTACATAGCTATCGTGTTACATTTGCCCTTTACAACCCTATCAGTCCACTGAAATCAACCATTTTAAGGTGTAATAAACGATTTTTTAAATCACCAGTACCGTCTATATCGAAAGCAAAGCATTATGGGAGAAGAAGGGTTGAAGACGCCAAATAACATATGATCAGGCCACTGCCTCCTAGATGCTACTCGTGGCTAACGAGGAGCCACGAGTAGCATCTAGGAGGCAGTGGATCAGGTGTGTGGCGGACTGCGTGACTGTGTGGAGATGCAGTCCGCCACACACCTGACCATATCGCATTATAGGCCTACAAATTGAACCTTCTTTCTCCCATAATAGTTTGCGAAGGACAAAGATGGTGATGGTGATTGTGCAAATCGTCAATCACATGGAAAACTAATACGCATAGTATTTGATTATCAGATTCGTCTTAGGAAAATTTCAACTTATTATACTAGACCTAGGTGTAGTCAAAGTACCGGTAGAAATTAGCGACTTAGCAAATAACAGGTCAATTTAAGCAACATTCATCGATGTGCCCAACCATAGATACTAATATACCCAACATCGATCCAAGTATGAACACGACCTTAGAAACTTGGGAGGTGGGTAAGGAATTTACAAGCAATGCTTGAAACGACCTTTTGAAACAACACTGTCTATGAGAAAGTACTGAAACTATAAATTATCAATGACAGTGGAAAGAATTTATTTTATTTGCTCGCACTGTAAACTAAATCCTGTTGTAGAAACCACAATTAAAATCGTTCATATGTACCAACGTTTCATAATTTTAAAAAAATAACTTAAGATTTAGCTTTGAACAGAATGTGAAATGTATGTAAATCACAACTAAACTAATTGCAGAGTTGCTCACGACATTGAAATCCTTGAGCATCCTCTTGTCCCTGCACACGCCCCGTCTCGTAAGGTCAGTATTGGCGAGCCCTCATATATTTATTGACATCCGGCCCCAACTCAGATTGTTGGTCAGTCTTTGAAGGTTCTCCATGGGCGGGACGAGGTATTCACACGTACGATTCGCATTAGTTAAGCGTTATTTATAAACTGCAGACGGCATAATTAACAGGACAAAGAGTTTTAGTAGAGACGCGTGCCCTGGTGGTGTTGGCGGGAACTAAAGTTAGCGGCCATTGATGATGATGATTGATGGGATATTGCTTAACGTCTCTTATTTATGCAACTTGGCTAATCGTGATGAAGGGAGGGACGTAAGGGATGACGCGGGGGAACAAGGGGTGGACACTGCCTGCGCTGGTCAGAACCAGCCACAAGCGTATGGGGAGGGCAAGGGTTCCCCCACGTCGTGGTCGTCTCCGTCTGTGTCATCATCCGTCCGTGTTGTCATTGTCGTCGCCGTCGGGGAGGTAGTCAAAGGGAAGGGGAAAGTTCCCCGACGACGACCCAGAGCTCGCCATCAGTTTCAGGGAGAAAAACTCCCCTAATCACGGGCCAAACCACGAGAAGGTTGCGAGTTGGAATTTGATGGCATTAAGACGTAGCATTGCCAGGACTGGAGTTAGCTGCAAGGGGTCTAAGGCTAACAGTAATAAATTATGTATTTCTTATCTTGTCTGAATTATTGTTTATTTTAATTAATTACACATAGTTACACTCTGCTATTCCTTACTTTCTGTCAATTTTTTAGTTCAAAATTGACAACAAAATTGCACACTTCGTGAATAAATTCTCACTCGCTGGATCCATTTACGTGGAGAAACTAGACTTTGCAAATGCAACTGTGTTGGGATCACGAATTAGGTTACTCAGGAAATCGCAATCCTGATCAATACTCCTTACTTTCTAGACATTTATGTTGTAGTATCTGTCCGTTTAAAATCTACAAAAGAAACCAAACTAGTAAATCAACACACCTTATGATAATACTTTTGTTTCATCAATCTAAATTAAAAATGTCGATCTATTTTGTAATTTGTCCCATAGATAATAAAAAGGATATCGGACATGCATTTGAGGTACTTACTTACATCGTAGTTGTTCCAAACTTTACACAGAACCGCAGAAGCAAAAAGTCAATGACTTTATAGACACATCTTCAAATTATAGATTTTTTTTACATTTAAGATATTCTTAAAAAGTACAAAATTGTCCATTGTTGTGAATTCTCTGTGGCTTATTGACAATAAACATTTGTTAATCAACTACCAAGGGGCAGTCTGTGTATCTTTTGTGGCAACTATGCACAGTGACGTAGGAATAGCTGTTAATAAAATGCCAAATGTGCACCATTTCCTCTTTTTTTATCGTGGGAATTAAACCTGTTATAGGGTAAAATATGCCCCTCTTCAGGTGAACTAGGTATGTTGCGGATAGGAATTGTGAAGGGATGTCCGAGGGCTGTTTAAGAGGACTCAATCCCTTGCATTCGCATTAACGACTGAGGAAAACCTTGGGAAAAACCTTCAGTCAGGATTGTCGGTCTCGACGGGATTCGAACCCGGGACCTCCCGAATCAGAATCGAGCGCTCGAGCCAACACTGTCGGTGCATTCCCTCTCGATGTGTTAAACGTTACAGAAATACTCCCGGACTAAATAACACGTACATGTACTTAGACTTATGAAGCTGGGAGGCTGTATGTCAGGCCGGTACAACCGCGGCTGCCTCCATTGTGTTCTGATCTAGAACCCTCCCAAGATAACCAACACAATCACATTATTTGCATAACATTTCGGTGAAAGAGAGTATTAGAATCACGGGGATATCGCTCGCTTGGAAACAATGGAGCTAAACATATAATATTACACCTTGGCAAAGTAGTTCAGCCGGGGAGATTGTGATACCTAATGGAAGTCGACTTCATTTAAATTGGTCCATAATGGATCATTTATTTATATAAAGGAAAGCAGATTATTGTGCTGGTGAAATTGTGGATAAGCTAAAGGGTATGATCTGCGTTGGGTCTTTGCCAGCACAGCAAACAATACATTAATAAACATAAGTCCGCTGTAAGGACACAGTTATTGATTGAGGCTCGAACTCGGAATCTCCGACTTGACGTATTGATGGTGTGAAAGGGGTCATAAGGCATTGCTTAAAAAGGTTTTACTATTCTTACCATATCAATCCTGATTCAGGGGTTTCCTTTATTTGGCACAGTGCTGGAAATGTGTTCTATGAAATATCCATTTTTTCCCCTCTCATTATACCTCCCACCGTTTACATGTATAGTCAATCTAAAACATTTATTAATTATTGACCATAGGTTTTGTTGGTTTAGTTGGTGGAAGAGCCTTCATTGTCACCGAAGCCACAAACTTCAACTGTAGTGATACGAAAATTTAGCTCTTTAGTTTTTATTTGAGTAAAATTGGTATTACAATTAACTACATGCATCAACTTTTTTTTTAAATTGTCACTGGACTAAAACGTGTGGAAGAGTGCAGAGAAAATACAATGACGTAAATTGTCATAAATAATTACAATATTAATGTATGTTTACAATTTCAAGACATGTCAAAGAAATTGATAGTTTGCCAACAACTGTAAATCACGTAATACGTCTTGGTGTATGACATTTCGTTTGATGTTTGCCAGAGAAAGATACCGCCAATCGAACCCGGATACGAAATAGAAAGACGTAAAACATGAAAACCCATAAACATCGATCGAAGAATACAAAACAAACTCATCCGAAATAGAAACATTAATAATGCATGCACTCGAGCCTTGGAGAGAGTCCCTTATAAGGGATATGTCCATAAAAACCCAATCACTTATTAAACAATAATAAATATTAATCGAGTGCGTCAAGGTAATCTGAGTTTCGCCACACACACAATCGAAGATGAGAAATATCACTGTCACCTGTTGAGCGATCATTATAAAGCGGTTTGTTAGTCGCTAATGACGCGAAGGCCATTAGGCTCGTGACCTGTGACCTCTTCGATTAATATCACCACACCTGATCGCTCGATAAGCCCATGTCCATCCAGTGAAGGTCACCACATGCCGCTAGTTCTGATATGCTAATCGAACCTGTGCATTACCCGGTGGGCAGTGTGACCTAGGGGCTATTCTTAGCCCGAGTGACGTCACAGAAGGAACCACCACGTCCGCAGACGTATCAATCATTGGGTGGGAGCGTGTTGTGTTGTGACTCGTTCTTTGCGACGTTATGAATTATTAAACAGGTCTTTTATTAAGTTTCGGTCGTGTTTTGTTCGTGGGTTACACCTTAATTCTATTCCGAGAGTTTATTCAATGCAAACACGTGTAATTTATTACGCATGCAAAGTAATGAATACGTTAGGCTTGATATTCATTCGTAAATTAAGAGATTATAGGAGAATGATTAAGTTAACTTGGCCTCACACAAGAGAGGCTGATTCTGGGTTAATCTCGACCACCGGTTATACTGGTTCAAGTTTGCACCAAGGGTTTCATAAGGTGAACGCTGGGATTGAGCCCTATGACATTCGCCCCCAGCTATCCTTACACGATTACACCCTAATTATAGTCAACCTGAAGATGGGTAGGTTTTCTACTTAAGAATGTTTTAAAAAAAGATTAACTAAGTAATCATGTTATAAATACCAATTATAAGTAATGTGTCGTAGGTTACTTGACGTCTCATCGCACATCCTACAATATCTGGTGTCGATACTCCAGCTTGGACACTCTTCAGTTTCTCCCATCTACTAAATACTCAGAATAGTTGGCTTTTTATTCCTTCTTACGCAAAATGTGTCTGACACTAAATGATCCCTTGTTTTTATTTCGCTTTCTTCATTTTGATCATTCCTAATATTACATTTTTAATCTGAAGTTTCCCCATGCTTAAATTGAGAAATCACTTCAACATGATGGCATAATTTAAACACAAGTTAAACTGAAACGACTACATTTCGTATATTTTTCTACTTGAAAATTGAAGACACCTTCTGTGAAGATGAGACGTCGGTTGATTTCTTGCTGGTTGCGCATGAAATGTGGGAGGTTAGAATATCTCTGGACGCGTAAGAACCTGAACACGTCGCTCTATTGTTCCAGGACGACGACATTGGCGCCACCTACCAGGACGAGGAGAACATGGCGGCGCTGTTGCTGCAGCACGAGGACGACGGAGCGCTCGCGGTGGTGAGTTAGCGCACTTCTCTCTCCGTAGCCGCTTTAAACCTCCCCAGGAAGATTATATTGGACACCGTCTCTAGTTATTATACTTCTATCATTGAAAGACCGTGTTAAATGTGTATTTTAACGTTGGGGATTTGATGAACATACAGTTGATAAAAGTATTCTCACCGCAAGCAGAAAAATACCGTTTTTCAATCACACACGTGCATTCGCTTACAAGAGGCTTGACAAGTACACTCCTTTACGCTGGAAGGAGCAATGTTCAAAATTAATATTTTTCTGATATTTACGCATTGAGAGTCTGCAACTACGTGCTTTTATTGAACTTTATTTATTTTGATTCAATAAATTATATAAGTTAAAGTGTGGAGATGAAATGGTATAGAAATCAATCCATCGCAGCGGGGTATAAAACCCCAGTCTCCCATTTACCGGTCAGGTGCTTTACCCCTAAGCTAACGAGACGGTTACATACATAACATCTGGACTCTGGTGCATTGTAGATCTGAATAGATTGGAACAGTACTGCAAAGATTCTACTGCCTTTAAATTGACCAACTAATATGATTTAAAATGTCATTACCTAACGTAGTATATTATAAAGGATATTTAACCGAAAATTAAAATTTAAGAATCTCAAAACATATAATTATATTTAAATCTATTCAATAACTTCACATACCAAAATATTATAATTATCCTGAAGAGGGTTATCTTTCACTTTAAATGCAAATTAAGTGATGTTTCAGTATTAAGTGAAAGTGGGTGGTTAATGTTTTAGCGACGTACTTGACCTCTGAATATCTGATATAAAATCTAACCCTATCTCTCGGAAGATCTTTCAACTAGATACCCATGCAGTGTGTGGTGGTGACAACCGGATGCTCGTAGCTAATCGACCAAGACGAGAAAACCACGACTTCTTTGTTAACCTAACAACATACACAAACAAAAACCAATTAAGTGTTTTGTTGACCTTGCAGACTCAAAACAACGTAGATTTTTCGCTTGTTCCGTGATTTTTTTTCTATTTTTTATTTATATTTATTTAAAGACTTAGTGGACGCCGCTACGACCTTGCTGATTAATGTCTTTAAAACAGCCATGCTTAGCTTTATTGCTTTACGGTGGTTATAAATTGAGACATCTACAGCAACAACAAGAAGAAGATGAACAAGGATGTCTTGTAGTTAAGCTAATCGTCTTGGAACCACGTGAGGTCATGTCTGCGCCCCCGAAACCTAGTCACTTTTTTGCTTTTTTAATGTCTTCTAAAAGAGCTTTGTGTTTTGAAAAGGTCATGTTATCAAATAGGAAGTAGTTACAAACTGAATGGCGTATTTTGTTTTTTTAAGTACGTAGAGAAGATTCCAAAGTTACTTGTAATTTATTTATGTGAAAAAGATGACATGTTCTTTTATGAAACTAAATTTACTTTCTCGACTGGTGGCACGGGTCTTTAAACCATTCCCTATTATGGAACGCCCCTTAACTTTATTTATCCATGGATATCACTCCACTACATTAAAGACTTCATTCTGAATACGCTAATCATATTTATTTATTATTTAAATAATATTTTCATTTATAAAAGTAAGCTGAAAGTTGCACCAATAATAATGGCGGGAAAAACGAGCCACTACGTCACTATTTGCTATTATTACGAATCGACCAATAAGGTAATGCCAAACTGTGATATTAAGTATCTATTTTAGAAGGCGGTAGGTCATTCATTGTTCCAAAGACATTAAACAGCTTTCCGCATTGGTCAACAAAGCTCTTGACCCTAATATTGACGTCACGTGATGTTTGCGCGGGAAATAAAATGCCTTGTGCCTCAATAGAATTTAAAATATTTAATTTAATTTGGTTTTAATTGCAGTAATGGTGTTTTAAGTGGTTATCCATCCATTTCTTACACCGACGTCAATATTTGGAGTAAGTAAGCATTCCATTTTGTAACGTTCGACAAACAAGAACAAAATCAACAATTTTTATAGTTCAATATCATTGACGTTAAATAAATAAATTAATTAATTAATTAATTAATTAATTAATACAAGAACGGGTACGAGAATGCTTAAAAAAAAGGAGCGAAGCTACTTAATTAATCAACAGATCGTCAAGAAGTATATAAAGAATAATACTTGTCCATTCAGCGTTGGTGGAGGTGCCGGGTAGTTACATTATAAATTTAAGTGACAAAAATCTAACTCCACTCATCAGCACCATTTTGGTGATCCATGTTGAACGGCAATGTCAACAAAAAAACACACGTCAATCGAATTACCAGTTCTGTTTTTATCGTGAAACGTGACACATGCACAGATCGACAGAAAGATTACAAATTTATGGTAGCTTGATCGCTTAATTATAAATGTCCATGTAAATTTTGTGTTTAATTGATAAACCCCAACAGCTTGCTTGCACATTTGATTTATTTCTAATCTGCAATATTGTTTAACATCTGAATATGCCTACAAAGTGACTTATGAATAATGAGATACGCTTGCTAGATAAGAAAAGCTATTTTAACACTGCCACTCATTCAAATCCTTGAAAAGTGAGTGCCTTTATCCAAAAGAACAACGCTCCAAATCGATGACAGAAACACATTTAAATCTCATCGCCACATCACTCACACCTACTAATTACTTACTATTGTCCTTGACAATGTTTTTCTCCCAGACATCAGACCAAGGCTTTCTATTCACGCGTCAACGAGTGAAATCAATTATCAGTCCTCCCGCTAGGGGCGTGTTGTCGTTTAGCCGCTAATATGTGTCATGGATCAACCATATTTGCACAGTTGAACTCCCTACCTTGGCCTGAATCTGGCGCTGTATAATGACCATCTTGTCTTAACCAATGATGAGTACACGACTGTGACAAATTATATTATGGAAAAGTAAATAAATATGATTTTATGGTTTTTCGATTTGCTTGACCTATGAAGAGCAGCATTGACATCTTTAAGATGTGACTGCATCTCAACCTTGGCGGAAGCTTGTTGAGATGGATGCTGCAGTAGAACACTAAGAGTCCTTAGCATAAATAAATACTGATGCTAAACGACGACGTCGTCACCGGAGAAGAGTAAATAACAGAGTAGAGAAGCGCTCGGGTGTTAACTCGGCGAAACTCCAGACAATTACAAGATCAAACCTTCGAGGATATGTGAAACGTGAACGACACCAAGGGGACGTGGGTTCGAATCATGTTGTTTTTTTTGTAATTGTCCTTCACCATTCACCTATCAACACTCATTTCTCACAAGTGAAAACCGAGATTACACCGTCTTAACTGGCTGATACAAACTAGATTTCAAGGCCATGACACTGAAATAAAAATTAAAAAACTTCATCGTGAGTTATTATTTATTATTATTATTATTTCAAAAATCCAAATGCAGACATATAGGGCAAATTGATGATGGAAGGGAAAGGGCAGAGCCCCTGACACAATGTGTCTTTCCACCAGTATATAACTAGGTTGACAAAGATTTCTTAATGCACTATTTATTATTTACATACCCACTTATTATTAACTTAACACCAATCGCACAACTATAATTATGATATTATTAGTATGCATATATTATTAGGGGAACAAATATGTACGTTAATGCAAAAATTGCGTCGTTATACGTCAAGTAAACATTAGAAATAGGAACAACTAACAAGACATGACTGCACTTCTTATCTGTTCGTCTTTGCGTCAATCACATCTGACGACATACACAAACATACAACAAAACAAACAACAAACAACAAACAACAAACATAAACATAAAGGCTTTTAGTGACATATATTTCCAACAAGTATGATGCGAAATGTTTTTGGGTGACCCTTGGCTTCAGGGGGCGGGGCTAACATCACACAAGGGGAGGGTCTGCACAGACCCGGCACCTCCACCAAATATAATTATTTGCTGAATACTTTCTTATTATACTCTACACGTCTACTTTTAAATTTTAGGGCAGGATACAATTGTACTTGATTGTTATTCGACAATCTGTTGATTACGTTTATTATCACCATACTTATTTTTTGCATTCTGAATTCATTACGAAACATTTTACAGAATAATATAAGACTTTAGTTTGTATTTGTATTTATTTATTTAATGTCTATCCTATTCAGTTAAAAAAATTATTTCCATAGGACAACAAAATAAATCTAATTGCATAAATGCAGACACAACAAGGAACTACGGTTTAGTAAATATTTTAAATAGTAACATTACAACTACAATCTATTAAGGCCAAAACCCCGCCTAGAAAATAAAGACAGTTATATCTATCTATTTTGGGTACTCCCGAAACCGTGATTGTTTAATAATAAATTAATAATTCCTGATAAACCGTTATATTCTCTACATAGTCTGTCTTTGTACACAAGCAAACATGCTGGTCTGTGTTCGAATACTGTAATAATCTAGCCAACCTTCTTTCCCAAACTTGATGTGCAACCAAGTTCCAAAGCTTCAAACGAGACTCAAGACTCCCACACTGAGTGGACAAGAGAAGTGTTGTAGCGTTTAACCTCTGAGAGAAGAAAGTTCTCGTTAAGTAACGTAAAACAGTAACTCATTCTATTGTTCTGAACCAGAGCAGCTGCTGAATACATTATCTCTGGCACAAATACGTCATCTGCATCAGGCAACACCTCACTGAGGGAAGACATTCGAAGCTTTCGCGGTTTGACCACCAATAAAAACAGTTTAAGATTTTAGCTACAAATTTAATGCTATGCTTTTTCTGAGGCACTTCTTGGAGCATTCCGTGTGATTTTTATAAATTGCTTAAACTGCTTTAAACGTCAATGTTTTACAGAAAACTTGAAACATGAGATCTTGATCTTACAATCTTCCTAAATATTATGGTTCTGTGCTTTAGATTCGGACCCTTCCTAGTCTCTTGAAAAGATAGTTGTATATTTTTTTTAATTAAGGGCATATCAACTGTTATGTCATGTGGTGTCAATGTAACCTATATAGTGGGGTGCGCGATGATCTCAGGCCCGTGCTGGACAGATTCATCCACAGGCGGTGAAGGGGGGTCCAAGTGCTTGCCTCTAGCTTCGAGGAGGTTCCCATACCAACAGGTCAAACCAAGTGAAGGTTACAAGGTGGGCTTTCGATGCCAAAATCTAAAACGTGCAACCCAAATACCGTAACCCGATGATCAAGCTGACAATAAAGAGATTGTGTTCGTCAAGAAAGCTGACGACATTGAGAGGGTAAAGATCATCCTCCTTCAACATCCACACCTCATCAATCTCACCGCCTTCTAGAAGTGACCTGACTCGTCCTCTCTGTCACCGCCTTGTTGTTAATCAGAGGCTACCGGTAATGACACAGTTCCGTCAGACAAGACCAAGGCCGCCCGACTATCATGAGCAAAGCTGAACAAATGATATTAATTGCAGGTTGGCTGGGGTTAAGGTGGGCCCCGACTTGCCAAACTAGGAATGCAGTTATATTTAAAGAAACATCACATCAAAGTGGTTTGGATTAACTAATGGGATACGATTTCAGTTTCGATCGTACCTTGTGCAACTTTTCACTTACAAGGAAGGTATTTTTAATTCACATTCTTACAACTTATTTACTCATTTCAAAAATTATACAAGACATGGATTCGTTCTAGAGTAGCACTTTCTTTAAGTTTGGTTCACACAGATCTGAGGTTTTTCAGTTTGTGAAACAAATACCTCAAATTTCACAATAATTTTAATTTAGGGCGAAGTATAATTTATAAAGTCATGACATTATATGAACTTTTGGAACATGATAGCAATTTAGTAATGAATTGCCTTGTGGCCCAGAAGATCAATTAGCAAGAACAATACTGTACTTAGAGCCGGAGGTTCTAAGTAGATTGTTACATTAACAAATAATAGTAGCACAATATTTGTTGTCATTTATACAAAACAGCTGGAATGTATTATATTGTAAGACATGTCCGATATTATTTGGATTCTGATGATCAGTGCTCTGACTGATTGAGCTGTAAAGTTCTACACTTTCTACACTGGGTGTAGTCGAGTACTTCAAGATGCAATGGAACCATAAATATTCCACTCCAGGGAAATCCAACCTCGCTTCATACGACACCTTTACATTTATCGCTTCGTTGTTAACGTACACAGTTTTCACGTGAACTAAATTCGTGCTTTGTAACAATAAATTCTGATATTTATTTTTATTGGACCTTTTTTGTAACTAGGGATGTCAAAACAAATATATCGATATTCTCTTCAAACGATTTGATTACGATCAATAATACAGAAATTTTGATATTTTTGGTGGAGGTGCCAGGTCATGAATGGTGAGACTTTGGGGGATAGTCACTCGCTCCTTACTCCCAGGGTCCTAACGGTTGACGCGCCCTTATTTCAAATAAACTTAACTAAACATCCTTGTCAAAGGGCAATGTTAGTAAAGAAATGCACGTCTTTTACGGGTTTTTATCGTGACACAGACACAGACGGACAAAAAAGTGAAGCTTATGATCCCTAATAAGATAAAAAAGACTTGTTTCTCAGTTTTACTAGATAAAGTTAGAAAGTGTGATAAAAAACTTTTAATCGATTATCGATCGATATCTTTTAACAAAATTTTCGATTAGTTTTCGTATTATTCGAACTTGAAATAGATCGGGAATTTATATTTTAGTTATAAGACAGTATATTTTTATAGTAAAACAAATATAAAAACCGCTAGGACATTCTTTCGAACTACCCACATCGTGGGAAGAGATCGAAATTAACAATTGTCGAGATCGAGATTTCACTTTTTACCACTTAGTATTCATTAAAGTAGACCTTGGACATTTATTTACAACCAAGGTTCACTAAATCTCTTCTACTTTCGGGTAACTCTAGCTGGAGATTTAGAGGACCTTCACGCCTACTATTCTAATATCCGTCAGCAGTTTGTATACAACAACTACCAACTACCATTCTATTAAATTACGTCTTTTCAATGAGCTTTTTTCTTTTCGTTCTCGTTTTCGTTTTTTTCTTTCTTTCTTTCTTTTTTTCTTGTCTTAACTTTTTGGTTTTTGGTTCATTAATAAATTTCATTTAATATTAATTTTGAATTTGTTACCAAATTTGTGTGTTATTATTACTATACTACTTCAAACTTTACTAAATTTTAGTTCAGTGTTGTGTCTGCATCTATGCAATTAGATTTGTTTAGTTGTCCTTTGTAAATCACTTTTAACTGAATAGGATAGACGTCAAATAAATAAATAACATAAAAAAAAATAAATTAGCCTTCTTCCAAAACCAACGTTAGACCTTGTGTGCGAACATGATTTAAATTCTTACCTCCAGAGCGACAACGACACAATATCATCTGAGCTCCTTGAATAAATATCACCACTCGGAGAATAAAACTCGATTTATATTTATTACTACTGGTTTTCTAATGTAAATCGTGGCATCTCCGTACATCTGTTATCCTTACAGCACCGACTAAATGTAATGCAGTATTTAATATTGATAAATAATGATATGAAGAAGAATCATGTTGGGCTGGTTGTAAATGTTGCTGAAGTAATAGACAAAGTATTGGAAATGTTCTACGATTAAGAAAGTTTATGTGTGTTGCGAGACAGGGATTCTGATGCCCGTGGGATATTCAGATATAGATAAACAGATACTTAACTATGACTGCAAACTCTAACAAAATGTACATCCACCGACTTATAATATAAATCAAGCATTACACAGACTCCTTGACAATTATACATTGGCATTAATATTTTATATTATAAATATTAATAACGAGTTCTCTACAAATAAAATTTTTCCAGTAAAGGTTCAAAGGTACAAGGTATGGATCTTCAGCATAGGCCTCCTCACATGATAACGAGATCATTTGCTTTTATTTTCTGGTCACAATCTATTCTATAAATCAATAGGTTAAATTAGTTAATGATGAGGCCTAATAACTATTAACAGCCATACTAAAATAAGAGTTAAGACTTGCTAGGATCATAGATTTTCGTCTCATCAAGTGGTCTAAAATATATTTTTTTTCAACTTCGTGTTAGAATTTTCTTAACTAAATGGACAGGATCGGATAGACATCAAGAGCCTGATTCACACATGAGCGAGGATATAAGATGGAGAATTTTGATTGTTGGCGAATTCATAGGTAGTTCATAGTTAGTTGTCAATGAAACCATAGTTTTTTATTATTATTATTAATTATTTATTATTGATATTTACTTTTTGTATTATAAACGGACAGTAAAAGTTGTCATAGGGCTATTTGTAAAAATGTGAACGGAATGCCTCAGAACTTCTTGTTGAACTCAACCTCACCTCTTGCCTCAGAAAACACGTTAGACTTGTCGGTTTCGGGAGTCGAATACCCACCCACGCTAGCTATAGTCTGATCTCCCTGGGTGTTGACAGAATGACGTCATTCCTCCCACAGACCACGTGACCTTTCCCCGAGCCAAACACTACGAGCCAGACCACCTCGGTCACGAACCAGAACTTTCAAACTATTTCAATCAAGTAATTTAAATCAAGCCACAGATAAGGAGATTTTACCGTTAGAAATGTCCGAATATTGTTGACCTTTCTTTAAAAACGAAATGCAACCACAACAATTCTAATCTGCTTTGCACTCCCTGGCTATAAGATGTAACCAACGGTGATATAACGCAGAGATTCTATAATAGTGACCTTTATAAATAATGTACGATCGTATTGCTGCTGGCAATAATAAATAGTTGCGTGCGAAATAAGTGAAAGAATCTTATCATTTTACTTCCTATGTCTGTCAATTTTCTTGTCAGTTCAATTGAAAAGCCCTGGGCCTTGTTTAGTAGCAACAAGGAACCTATTTAAATATTTTTGAACCTGAACTGGTTTAAAAATATTCTTGATTGTCTGTTTTAAAATTCGTTGGTGTTTCTTCACGTGAATAATCTTTTTATATCGTATGATGAAAACAAAAGTTTATTTGTGACCTAGACAAACTTACAACAACAGTTCTTATTTTATCGAGATAAAGGTTTACGAATTGAGATCGATTGTGTTTGAAGAAATGGCAAACTTAAAATTATATCGTTTATGAAACGATCCTTCTGAATTTTAATTGTTTTAATTGTTGCAATATTTATATTTCCAACTTACTACAGTACATGATTGTGTCTGCATTTATGCATAAGATTTATTTAGTTGTCCTACTTTCTTAATTAGTTTTTTTGTAACTGAACATAATTAATAAGCGTTAAATAAATAAATAAATAAATAAATAAATCGTTAATTGACACGCTTAGCCGCTTGCGGAGAGTAATGTTTCAACAAGTTCCGGGGTTGGTAAAAAATAAATAAATAAACTAATTCAAATAGTAATTAGAAACAAATAATGTGTTTTTCAACTTCGTATAGACGATCCTGAGGTTTTCCTACACACAAAAGACGCCGCCGTGTACGTTAGAAGAAGCGAGTCTTTCTTCTTCTCTTTCAATATTTCGTAACAATAATCTGAAGTATTCTCACGATACAGCGATGATCAACTATCAACCGCTCGATGCGATGATCTGTTGCTCAGAGAAGACGCTAATGAGGGAACAAACGAACATCGCTCTCACTTTTTAATTGTTACTCATCTTCTTTTTGTTCTTCTATTTCAATATAGTCCTAAGCAGCATCACCTAATACACTTAAGAGGTTACGATGATATAAGTACTTAAGAGGGAATGGGACACATTTGGCTGTTAGCAAATAGCTATTCGCTCGGCCAAGATGCATCCGACGTATATGAAACTTTGCAAAGTTGTCAATAAAGCGTACATGGACAGCCTTGCAGTCATAGATTTTCAAAATATTGTCTTAATCAGCAAGAAAAAAGTTACGAATATAGACAATTCTGGAGTTTTAACTCCACCAAAATTTCCAACCAAAATTTAACCAAAATTTGTGAAAACTAATTTATTTTTTATAAATTATTTTAAACAAAATTTGGAAAAGTGTTACTGCAGAGCCACATTCGTGACATATGTTCAAAATTTCAAACCCCTGTGGTGTCAGTCGGCCGAGCGAACAGCGATTTGCCTAAAACTCATGTCCTACACCGCCATTTTAACCGACAGTGTTGGATCGAGCGATAAGCGCGACTCATATTCGGGAGGTCACGGGTTCGAAACCCGTCGATACCGTCAATCCTGACTGAAGATTTTTCCTAGGTAGTCCTCAGACGTTAATGCGAATGCAAAGGATTGAGTCCCTTCACAATTGTCACAACTACAACATACCTAGTGACGCATGCATTGCACCCTGGGCAGGCTTCCCACGAAATTTTTTGTAGCACGAATGACTTCACATGATATCTGTTGTGTAACTGTTGTTGTTGATTGGACAATACATAATGATTTTAATAGTGCCAAAAATAATGAGATAAATAGCCAGGATTTTGACCTTTACTAAATTTCAATCATGTTTTCGCATGAAAACATTCTCTTAATCATGCATACATGGTAGTAATAAGAATTCGCTGTCAGAATACTCTGATGGTTATAATTATCTTTATTAGTAGCTTTGTTCCTTTCGCAATTCTTTCAAAACCATGTAAGAAATTATTTGCACGAAGAGGCCCCCTCCCAAAAAGTCAGATACATTATAGAAATTAAATTTTAATGACAACTTTTTCTATTTGTGTTCATTAAATGCCACAACAGTTAGTTAATATTGCTCAATGCATTGTGTATGGCATCTTCTCGGGGACATTAGGCTATTTTCTCATCACGGTTTTCGTAGACGAGGCAACGAACGCTGCAGTCTTGTAATTAGCCGTGTGCAATTGTGCACGATATTTTTGTAAGTACGCTTTTTAACTTTCTAATTGAGCCTGTCGACACGTTACGATGCGAAACGAAACAGACTATATAAAACATAGGCGTCATCAAACATTTTGTGGCGTAAGCGTCGTTGTCTGAGACAATGCAATTCGGTTTCCCAAACATTATTACTAAGTCTCTCTGGGTTTTAATATGTCTGGCTTTGACGACGATACGTTCGACCTGTCTAGCTTGAATTAAACTTACGTAATGATATTAATAACGATGTGGAAAACACTGCTACTATACAAATACTATTATTTTTTATTATTTTTATTACTGTTATTTATTTTTCTGCCCAACATTACATTTCAATACAATAAATAAGATGTCTTACAGAAAATGGACAAGAAACAAGCCGCAATGGCCCATACAATGGATGTCACTAAAATTACTACTACACTATTACTAAAGCCAACTTTTACTATACAACTACAACTAGAACTCACGACGACGAGCGCCAGAGCTCGCCTCTAGTTTCGGGGAGTAATGTACTCCCCTACGTTCTAGCTGGGGGATGGACTTTATTTCTTTCCTCGCCTTTTACGATTAGCAGAGCCATGCTCAGGACAATATTCTACCCCAGGCCCAGACGGGGGCACAGTATTATTGATTTGACTACTTACTACTAAATAATATTATATCTGCACATCCTTGAAATAATAATGATTCTTTACTCTGGAATTTTAACATCCACTGAGATCATAACCAACAGCCAGTCACAATGTTACATTCAGCTTCGTGATCTGGAAACGTTGGTTTGAACATTGTAAGCGGTAAAGTGCGACAAGCTACATGAATATTGTTTTAATGCGTTCCTGGGTTCGACTCTCACGAGGAGCATTGTGTTTCCACGACACTTTGCAGCCTGTAATAAATACTCACTGCTGAGCTAGATAGATGCTCGAAGCTTCAACGTGTTCGGACCGACAGACAGACAGAGAAACACTCAGTTTCCGGTTCAAACTTACATCGATTAATCACACAGAAATTGTTGCAGTTGTCGGAAATGAGAAACAGCCCATGAATCTCCAAACATTTACTTAAACGTATATGATTTTCGAAATGAAGCGATTGTCTAAAAGAAAGTTCTCGATCGGTTTATTAACCTATGCAAATTATGCTGAGATCTAACGTTTTTCTTTAAAAGATACATAAACACGAGAAACCCGAGGCTTCGTGGCCGCTATCATTACTTAACTTGATTTATTACGGAGGTGTTTTAGATGGGAATAGGGTATTATATCACACGCGCATACTACACACACAGGCAGACACGCGCACTCACACACACACAGGCACACAGAGTAAGACACTCGCAAACACACTAAACTAGTCACACACACACACTCGCGCACAACAAACACATTTATCTCTTTATTTGAAAGCATCGCCAGAGGACACAACGTGTACATATATGGCATACAATGATTAAATATATCAATAATATAACAAATAATATAAAAAATTTTAATTTTTCAATGTAAAGAATAATTAGTATTCTTAGACAGTTTGTGAATTGTATGAAAAATTATGACATTTATTTTTAAAGAAGTGTGATGAGAAATTTAATTTGTAAAGTGATCAAGAAATTCTCTTAGGAAGTAGCGAGCTTTATTTATGAGAAGGGATTTTAATTTATATTTTAAGAGTGCAAGTGAATTATAGAGTACATTACTAGACACACACAAACACACGAATAATTCATACACACACTCATACACACATTTTTCTCCTTGGTTTTTAGTATCTAGACGGAAAGGAAGAAGCCCATCAGGCTCTTCCTAGTTTATTTTTATTCTTTTGTTTCTCATTATATCTTTAAGTCATTTTGATGTTCCGTCACATTTATGTTCTTTTTGTTTCTCGTTTTTGAGAAAATATCCTTTTGGAATCTGTTTTCTCTCCCCTATCGGTTCAATTATAAATAAATAAATAAATACACACACACTCGCACAAGTGCACATTTCTCCTCCACATGACACGAAACTCCAACTAGGAATGCAAATCTACCTCAGGGTGAGTTAACACCGGTTTATGCAACACAAACCAACCTAACCCTCCTACGCTCTTTGTTAGCTAGCTAGCTGATCATGTTCATCACATTAATGGGCATATTTACCTCCTTGTTTCCCGTATGATAGTGACGAGGCTAGTCTGTAGTATCATGAATGGGAAATGGCGTGGGAAAAAAGCGATTTGTTACGACTTGCGAGTGATATTTTACTAGCTCGTCACGAGCCTGCGGGATCGTCTGTGGCGCAATAAGAAGAAGAAGAAGCAAAGGAAACTAGTTCGTGACTGCGATGCTTTCGTTTTGATGAAGAAGACTCATCAATTAGAGACGACGTGGTCACTTTCTCAGGTTAGGGACACCGCGAGTGTAGATGCAGATGCGCGTACAACGAGGGCTATCGAGACCGTTAACATCTAAACAGTGATGTTTCATTCATGCTGGCTTCTTTTAATATTTTCTTCACTACTTTAACTGCTATCTTTTTTACTGTAGCCATAACATTTTTTTATTTTTTTTATTTTTATTGGTGAAACTTGTAATGATGCTAATACAACAAATAATAAACAATAATAAACACAAACTAATAAACAAATCATTAAATATTTTTAAATTGATACAATTTGCAAATTTTTAGAAATGTTCATTGTTGTTTCTTAATTTAAGTGCTCAGTTTTTAACACCATCATGGATGTACTATTTCTTATCGTTGTTTAGTAATAAACATACTCAACACTTGAAGGACATATTCTATACATTTAAGGAAGTATAATTCTGCATTTGTTTGATACGGTATTGTTTCCCGAATAGTTAAATGGAGAAACAAGCGAAATTACCTGTATCTTGACATTTATTTTTAATATAGGGTTGGTCTGTGAATGGGTCAGGAGACACTTAAATATTACCTTATTATTTATTGCAATGTACTTTTTTTTACTGTAAATATCTCATATTAAATATAGAATATTTTTTCTACGAAAGCTTTGTTTACATTGATTTTAAAAAAATGCATTGTGTATATTTCAATGTAGTTTCTTAATGGTAAAGCTAGAACAGTGCGACAAGTCTCCCCATACATCCGGACTAAATCTTAGTCTTCGGACTGTGTCCTTCCGACTGTCACACCACGTTTAGCTATCACGTAGCGACTTCTTACAGGGAGTTATCTGCGAAACTTGGATTTGTCGTTTCCTAATAGACTAGGTTTTTGTGCAGGCTTCAAGGCGGGGCAGAAATATATCCTATTATTATTATTACAGCCAATTTGAAATTAAAAACAGTATAATTCATAGATAAAACAAGAAACAAAACTTGAAGCAATCTAAAATTATTTACATTCTTGACAACTATTCAATAATCCACGTATTTACGACTCATAATTACAGTGTTTTTTTTTTTAAATTTACTGCTTGAACATAATGACTCCAATTATAAATTATACACGGTCAACAACTACATAGGTCCAACTGGTAAGCCAATAAATAAATTTTAAAAATAAAAGTAGTATGAAGCTAAATATCACAGACAAAGGAAGGTATTCAAATTTCTGAAAGCTAAACCAAAACATTATGTGAAATCTTGCGTAAAAATAAAAATATTGAGTCTATTATTATAATATTCGTTTATTAATATTCAAAAACATCATAATAATGTTATCAGATAATAATAGCTATGTGGACGAATCTATGTGCTCTTGGAGCAATGGCGCCGACGTGCGACAATGATCCATAGATCTGTCCTCGTCACCTGACCCGAACCCCTTCACAAACTGAACGGCTGCAAGATGCGTGTAATCTCGTATCGAACCGTGTAACAGTCGCTACAATGATCTATAGATCGTCAATAGAAATATGACGCTGACGTGCGACAATGATCTATAGATCTGTCCTCGTCACCTGACCCGAACCCCTTCACAAACTGAACGGCTGTAAGATGCGTGTAATCTCGTATTGAACCGTGTAACAGTCGCAATTGAAATAGTTAAACGCTATTGACTGGTTTTTGCGAGTTGTTTCGTTTGAATTATTACTCTTATTTAATGGTGATAATCCGTGTGAAACTGATCGCAAGCGAGAAAGTTTCACTAGATTAGCTTATACTGAGAAACTTCAAGGCAATGAAAAGTTAGCGTACACTTTTTACAGCTGTTCCGATATTGTTTAACTCGTTTCTAAATTCTAAACAACTTGATATTTCTAAAATGAATTTTATTAATGTGTATTTCGTATTATAGCCATGTTTGAAAAAAACATACACATTACACGCATTAACAAAATGTTTTGCTTTTTTAATTAGTTTTTAATCGCACACAACACACAACTAACACAACACTGTATCAATTAATGCCTCAGAAATAACTAGATGTCAGCAATACACTAACACATATTTCTCAACCATAATTAGAAAATCAGTTTATCAAATTTCCATTTCAATAATTTCATAACAACCGCTTCATACGATTTTCTGCTAGAACCAGTTCGAGCCCAGATAATGAGATACAATACGACGATAAAATAGCAATACCTACTTTGAACTCGTTTTTACACTGTTGACACTTGGACATTGTGGACTCGTCCTATGCAAATGTTGTTACGTAATGTCCAGTAAAACCCCATCTGGTTTAGCATTAACAACAACGACAACGGGTTTATCCGGTGTTAAAAGTAAAACTTGGGTGAAAGTAGCCCTAGCTCTGGTATGACTCGCCGCAGAAAGGTCTTGGTCATCGCCTTAGAGTCTAGAGAGGCTGTTTATTACTTGACCAAACTGGATCGAGAACAATGATGACCAAATACTCTGACCCAAACTCCACCCGGACGTGCGCCCTTCTTGCACGCACGCGAATCACCCTAGACCTACATACGAATTATTTATATTTGTATGACCATACTGAGTGTAGTGTTCAGAGTTGACATAAATTTGACTAATCGTAGAAAAAATCTTCCTTGTTGGATTTGTTTGGTTGTAATGTTCGCTCTCAATCAAACTTCAACTCCAATTTTGATGCATTTTTTGTAAAACCATTTGACCAACTGGTACGTTTTTCGTCCAATAGGAAACAATTTCTTACACCAAATCATGCACTATCAAAGTAAGAAAACTTCCTAATGTAAATATTTAATATAATCCAGAAATTGTCAAATTCATCCCAACTGGGGCATTCCAGGTAGGCGCCTGTGCCAACTAGACCAGACTAGATTTCGTTTTGGAAATTGCTTTAAAAATGTGTAGACGGAAATCTTTGTCGATTGGGAGTTTGTCACCATAAAACTGCATAACAATGACCTATCTTTGAAGAAATCCGTCAGTCATGTGCATGGCCTAGTTGCTACGTGGCAGATCTTACTATTATTTTATAACATTATTTTATACAATCCAGGTGTTACGAATTCCAACCCAACCAGGATTGGGTATTTGAGGTTTGACACATATTGCATCCTAGATGGAAGTTGGCACTGCACAATCCCTAAGGGCCGGTCATCTTCTAGAGAAGTTTAGGAGAACCTCAAATGGTCGCATGGGCAAGAAAACTGCCCTTCTCATGACCACCAATAAGAAACTGATGCGACGACCGTTTCTATGGTGATAGGAGGGAGACCTTGTATTATAAAACATTTTAAAGGACCTTGGAAAGCAACTCTGCTGTCAGTTCGACAATGCTCACGGTAAACAAAAGAAACAAAAGCTTCCTTGCATCTCGTGCGAGTGTTTGTGTGTGCACATGTCAAGACAGAACAGTTAAACATGTTGGAAATTAAGCAGTATTTACATAGGATTGTTATTCTCTACATTTTCTTGCTGGTCAGTGTGAGTTCCGAGTCAACACAGGGCAAAGAGGCAGAGAAGACGGCTACAGGAGGTGAGAGCTCGGGTCTGACGACAAGCGAGACGTCGGTTGCTGCGGAGGTTCTAGCGACGAGTGCAGAGGGGGGTAAAGATGTCACGGTAACTGCTGCAGAGGGGAGCAAGGATGTTACGACATCAGAGAAGAGTTCAGAGATTGCCGAGGGGAGTAAAGAGTTGACGACTACAGGAGGTGAGAGCTCGGGAGTGACGACAGAGGCGTTGGTTGCTTCGGAGGACGTAGCGACAACTGCAGAGGGGAGTAAGGAGGAGACAACGACAGCTGAAGGGGGTGGTAATAACACAACAGCCAACGACACCGCTGGTGAAGATCTCGCAGTCTCTGGTGAAGATAAAGATAATGAAATCGATCAACAATCTCCATCCGACAACAAAAGCGGCGACGGTGATGGATCTAAACTTAGCGCAAGGAAAAGGGTTCGGATATCCATGTTGGACGACGAGGGGACGTACGATCTGAACCAGTCCAGTACATGGCTGAAGGAGAGTCACGGGTTTAACTACGGCGGGATCACTGCACTTCCTGACCAGTTCCCGTTCATTGCGCTGATTACCAACAGGAAGATGGTCCTGTTCACGGGGACGCTCTTGACCAACAGGTGGGTGCTGACGTCGTCGTATAACTTCATCGGGGATCACCACACGAAGATAGACAGGGTTCAAGAGTTCAAGGAGAACGGGTGGGTTTATGTGGGCGGGAAAGCGGTGAATCTGGAGAATGGTTTCTCGAAGATTCCGGAAAGAGATTGTAGGAAAATCCAGGAGATTATCTTCCGTGATAACAAGACATTGTTGGAGGAAACTTCTAAGATGAGTCACCCTAACGCGCTACGTCACATCACCCTAGTGAAGACTGAAGTTCCGTTTGAGTTGAACCGTAAGGTGCACCCCGCGCGGCTAGGGGCGGGTGTGTTCCCGGACGTGACGACGTGCTACGAGGTGGCGTGGTCCGAGTTCCGCTACCCGCAGACCGAGTGGTCGGTGAGGTGGAAGCGCGTCGAGGTGCACAACCGCCCGACGTGCATCACCCACTACAAGGTCGCGGTGCAGAGGCTGGATGTGTGCAACGCTGGGCAGCGAGGTCGCCTAGCCTGCGTCGCGGACATAGGGAGCCCGATCATGTGCGACGACTTGCTGGTCGCCATGGTGACGGTGAGGGTGGCGGCGAATAACCTCTACGGGGAGTATAAAGGTTACGCGTCCTCGTGCGACGAGCCCGCGTACTTCTTGAACCTCTACGAGCTGGTTGGGCCGCAGTTCGACTGGATGCTGGACCACGTACTGGACCTACAGGATCCGAAGCAGGTGAACTTCCCCTCCGACGAAGCTACGTCTCAGTTCGAAGCCAGACAGCCGGAGTTTGAAGACTATAAATACGTCACGGGTGGTGCGGCCACTGAGAGAACCCTTGGTCTTCTTTACGTGTCTGTCTCTTGTGTTGTTTCTTGGTGTAACCATCAACCCTAGATCTATGACATCGTGAAATAAACTAGTTAGTAATGTGTATCTTGATCAATGTTTCTTTATTTTGATAACACACACGCGACCACTCATATTAATCACTGCTGTCTGGATATTAAATTAATCGCTTACAGGACCTTCTTATTTATTTATTTTTATTTAATTTTCCTTGCAAATATGCGGTTTACAGGTGCCGGTGGCAAGCAACTAAAATTAACATTTTATGGTTGTACCAAAAGTATCAAGACTTGGGCCTAATATCACACTCACTTCTTTCTTAATTTCTCATTTTACCTCTAACTAAATCACCAGATCTACACTAGATCCAAATAGATATCCTCCAAATACTAACCTTTTAAACCTTTTCACTAAGGATTCCTCAACAGCTGCAGAGTGCAGATGGCAATTGATTCCATTCCACAATTGCTTTATTTAGAAAATACCACTTCTTTTTCAGTTTGCATTTCAACTTTCAGTTGTGGTCTCTCCTCCGTTCCTTCATGACACCTTGTTGCCTGTAGCCAAGGTCCACTGAATCTTCTAGCTATCTACACTAGACAAGGTGCTAATCTCTATGACTAGACGCTAAAGAGGCTGTGCAAGAAGATCTAGCAGATCTTGGCATGGGCTTAGCTAATTCTTTTGTAGCTAGTTACCCATCAGCCCTAATCTCAAAATGCAATATTAAAAAAAGGAATCGACAAAATTCCGCTAGAAGATTTTTTTGATGACCTTGTCTTTAACAAGGAACTTAAGTGTCTCCAACTAATTTATTATGAAAAACTCCACTCGTTTTTAGTTCTATGGATACAAATGCATTACTTTTAAAATACATGCATACGGTCTAGGATCTATACTCATTGAGCCCAACTTTTCACCTTAGTCATAACAACATATTTTTTAACAGAGCTTTTGAAGAAAATTCCTAGACTTATATTTACATGCAAGATCCTGAACACATGTGGTACTATCCAAACCATTACAAAAAATCAAATAAGTTAAAAACATAATATTTTGGCTCTGGAAGGAGGTAACCCCCCCCTCCCCGCTAGTAGGGTCACAGGTCAGGTCAGCCTGGCCTGGTAACACACGTGAGGTCATCCCAGGCTTTGTCTGCCATCTGATGCAAGTCAACGTCAGAATCAGTTTACACAGAGTTTTATTGGTAATTAAAGCGAAAGGTCGCCTCCCATGATCTCTTGTTTCACTTGTGACTACGACATTCTCTCTTCCATGTAAGGCGAGATGGGACGTAGCCACTGGTAATGCAATGTTGTTAGAGCAACCAGCAGGTGGGCCGGCCCGTAACGTTTCTTAATTGATTAGGATGATGAATAGATGATTTATGAATGATCATTTCTTTAATTGAATATTAGTTTTATTTATTAAGGATGTACGACTTCGAATTCAAGGTTTGTGTTTTGCATATTTCGCAGGTCGTTTGCATTCATATGTTAAGTTGTTTCAATTGGACAAACTAATCATACAAATGTCGAGGCGATTTAGTTTGACCCAAAACTGAAATAATAATTTTAAACCTATTATAGTGACGAAACTTTTAGAGCAGGTGAGGTCAATAATGTAATGGATTTTTTGGGCTGTCCACTTCCCTTGTAATAATAATCATCATAACTCAGTTCCAACTATGTCGGGTTGAGTGGTGGTTTTCCACCATTATCAAGGGCATGAAACTGTAGATACTAAGCTTGCCAGACTCAGTGTTTCTTCCACATCATCCAACTCCTTCTTCTCCACCAATTTACTCCACTCTCTTCTGTCCTCCCACAGCTTTACTCTTGCCACATGCTCCCACACTTCATTCCGTTTTCCAACGTCTTCTTGAATTAATCTTTCCCATTTTTCTCTTGGCCTTCCTACTCTTCTTTTCCCCTCCTCTGCCGCTTCAAATTCTCTTCTTGGAATCCTCTCCCTGCCCATCCTTTTCATATGTCCAAACCATCTTAGACGTTCTCTTCCTAGCTTAAACTTCAATCTCTCCAATCCCAGTTCTTTCCTTATTTCATTACTTCTTATCTTGTCCATCTTTGTAACTCCCTTGACACTTCTTAAAAACTTCATTTCTGCTGCTTCCAGCTGACTCTCTTCTTTTGTTCCCACTGCCCATGTTACTTCCCTTGTAAATAAAGAAAAATTTATAGAATGATGCAATACTTCGACGATTTACCCGTCGTCTTGTATGGAATCTTCAGTACCGGCATTTTGTTCCTATTATTTGTATTATTCTTTATTCAGCCAAAAGTATAGGTATTTCAATACAAATAGGGCCTATAACACACTTTAAAATACCAAAATTCAAATTTAAAAATACCAAATTTACAATAACAAAATTAACTAATTAACCAAATTAACAAAATTAACAAATTAACAAAATGTACAAAACTTAACAAATCTACAAAAAAGGAAATGCAACAACACAAAAGTAAGGCAGCAATGTGTACTCGCTCTACCACATCATTAGAAAGAGAACAACAACAATTCTCTAAAGTAAACCACGAAGGACCCAAATAAGGAATCCCACGACAATATACTAATTACTCCCGTACGACCCCATCTTGGAAAGTGTTGGGCAACGCGTGAGTCCCCATCTTGGATGCGCACGAGGAGTTGCGCACTAGACCACCGCACTCTATACATGATCACTATTATCGTGTATGAACGAATTCGTTAATTTAAAGCAGGTGTAAATGTAAATGATTGTACTTGTTACTTAATAGAGAAGGGACTAGCACTAGGTAATAGTTTTAAACTTAGTGTTCGTGAATCGTGGGAACTTTTAGTATGTACTGTGTTTACAAGAAATTGCACATGCGAAATATTACCAAATAATGCATGTATGTAATCAGTTGGAATCGTAAATGATTTAGAAAATTTCAAAGGTTCATAGTAGTTATAGAGGTTGATATTTGGCAGTTTATATTTATTAATATTCAGAACTCATTATGTTTTAGCCAGTTAAGGTAATGGTAATCACATTATTATATTATAATTATACGTAGTCTTCTACTAGTCATATCATCTCGCGCCCTTACTCTCCTACATCTCATCTTTTAAGGTACATGTTAAATCTGGTGATCAACATTCAGGATCCTGCCTATGTGATATGCAAATTTTACATTTTAAATTTATACTACCCTACATTCTCATATGTAAATTATTTTATTACTTCTACGCACACATAAACAATGTTCGATTCACTTTTATAATTGGCACGATAACAAATGTCCCAACATTCCATCTCGTTACCACAAAAAACAACTGTTTATATGATTGTGTTGTCACAACTCACAATAAATGTTAAACATTGAATGGATTCAAACGACAGCTTTGTAAGCCCAACGAATGAGTTGATTTAACCTAGAGATGAGATAATAAACAATCCAGTTAATAGGGCGGCACGTTTTAACCTTGAAATTCTCAGTTTGATACACATTTTTAAATGCAAACTAAAATAGTTTCATATTTATTTCATTACATGGGTTAATGGTATCTATGATAGAACATGCATTATTGAAACAATGTGTAAACGTTCCAGTGGTTTCAACGAAAGTGAGATAGTTCCTGCAGAAGATGGCGACATTACGTCAGCTGCCCCTGTCACAGGTGACATTCCTCTGACGAGATAACAGGAGTGCTATCAGTGATCAGGATGAAGTTGTTTAGTGGTGGCAGGTAGAATGGGTTAGCAACAGGTTGTTATAGGACCAAGGTTTGAGAGGACTCGCGTAACTTTGGTTTTATGGTTTTCTCTAGAATTTGGTATAACTATAGTTGCCATGGAGATATTTAGTTTTTAAACGTTGTCTCTGTGACTGGCTACCTCCCACCCTGAGCTCTCAAGACCTAGCTGGGTATCTTTCACCGATAGAGGTAGCTCGCACGTTGTACTCGTCGATCCCAATGATAATACACGCGCATTGAACTCTCTTCAGTCTCTTGTTTGCATTGATGCGGTACAATAACTTCCTGCGTCTGGTTTCATCTACTTTTAATACATCTACAAGGGAAATACAGGACTATCTGAGAACAACTAAAGTGTGGGATAGTGAGCGATCATGGGTAAAGTTTTCGCCATCTGTACTTTTCAAAATTGATCAAGTCAAAATCAGCGAGTTTCACATGTATAGGCTACACCCGCTACGCCAACATTGTAGAATACTTCATTATTCTCAATTTGGTTGACAAAATCTAAAAATATTAGCTTGAAACATAATGTCTACGTGAACATCAGCCGAGAAGAATAGTCAACTTCATGAGAATCGTTTATAAACCAATTGTCCGTGGTAATCATGTATGGCAAGTAAGAGGTAGTGAGTATAGCTAGTAAAAGGTAGTGGGCAATGTCGAGTGAGGGTAACGCATCCTTCAATCAACCAGTAAAACTGGAGCGGAAGGCCTAACCAGCCAGTCAGTCGGTCAGTCTGTCGAGGACTATGCCGGGCCAGCTTCGCAATCACCGACGACAAACTTTTCTCTTCTCGTCCCTGAGGCAGTTATTGGTCTGTGGCGCGTGAGGTGTCGAGACTGTGTGTCCCAACACACTTGTCAAACTAGACTCAGCGACGGTGTCTCTCTGGAGATCGCTATCTAGGCCTGCGTTGCGACATACATCTTTAGTTGTTTCTTAAGCCTCACCTCAAGCGAGAGCAATCTAGACGATCAGTAGGAATAGTTTTTAACATGGTTTAAAATTCAATTTTCTAATTTAATTCCCTAATCTTTGTTTTAAGACAAAAACAAGTAATACATTTTTTTTGTAAATTAAAATAAATATTTGCATTTTATCAGCACAGTATTTCAAATTTGGTCACTCAATTTTCTGTGGGCGTTAACCTTTTTATTGATAAATGTTTGATTATGTTTCTACTCAAATGTTTGTTTCTCTCACTCTCTCGCCTTGATTTGTTTTATCTTTTGCTTAGATTAAGATGATAATCCAGTTTTATGGATGTATTTTACTTTCGCTCTCGCTCAACGTAATAAGCAATTATTTTATAACCTCATTGTACTTCTTTTCATGGAAATCCATATACAACAGTCCTATCTATACACTGTAATTAATTAGTAATACTTTAAGGTTAATTGGAAGATAGAGCGCTCTAGCCTTTAAGATAGCAAAAATAAGGGATAGACATCTTCCTTTTCTCTACCCCCCCCCCCCATTCTCTTTATATCTTTGTCTTCTAGTAACAAGATAAATAAATAAACATAAAAATAGATTCGTATTTAGAGACTACCCACTCAGTTATTATATGACTGATTTTTAGTGGGGGACATTAAACCAAAGCGACCAAGCCAACCCTGTAGGCCCCGTCGCAATCGACGAGTGAGCGATAACCAACCAAACACCAATATTTTTTATTAGGAAATATAGCAATCAGTGGTATGGACAGTGCGAACACCCGCGGATAAATGCCATAGAATCAACAAAGCCGATTCAGAACAACTTTAAAGTTATTATGTGCCTAGTTGCTAGGACGGCTCCAAAATCGCCGTTTACAAATTCCTAAACCAAGAACTGATGGACTTAAATCCAAATCAGAAGTTTAAGAACTTCTGCCTATAGCAGGAATCGAACCCGGGACCTTCTGCATAATCATAACTTCAAATTGTATGTTGTTTCATGTAGTAATATGTCGACATTTTAAATTTACGTGTTCATGCATTTTTGTTAAACTAGAATGACTTTTTCCAATACCTAATGTTGCTATTCTTGTAGTTAATTAGTGATGACGCTAAACCTATATGTCCCAGGTCGACTGAACGAGACTACGCCATACAAATGTGATAATATTCAATGCACGTAAAGTAAATATAAAACGTGAGTCCATGTATCATATTATACTAAATTAGAACCAGATTTGATACATTTGACAGCTCTTGATAAAGCTTCAACAAGAATAGCAAAACATGTTTCGTTAACCCACTCAATAGCTACCTTACTTCACTGTCTCTCACGCTAACCGGAAATAAATATTAACCAAATGAGTTAATACCATTTGGTCATAGCAGATTAAAAAGTAACGGTTTACTTTTAACTACCATAGTTCCTGACTTACACAAGTTTTTATACATTGTGTCTTTCAAGTTTTTTCGTTCTCGTTTCTTTAATTGGACTCTGCTTGATATGAGATAAGTTGTATATTTCTCCACGCCCAGCCGGTTGTTTTCTCTCATGTTGCTCAACGCGTCTAGGTGTGATAAGCGAGTCTGGGTTATATCGGGATCTTCCCTCAAGGCCGGGAACTTCTGTTACCCTGATACATCGCTCAGAGATGATCGAGATGATTGAGGCGGCGTGTGGGCTCGGGGTGGTACAACCAGGGAGTCTGTGTTATATCGGGGATCTTCCCTCAAGGCCGAGACCTTCTGTTACCCTGATACATCGCACAGAGATGAAAGTGAGCGCGCTAAGATCGAGATGATTGAGCCGGCGTGTGGGCTCGGGGTGGTACAACCAGGGAGCGCAACAATCTATTATGCTTAAGGACGAATGTTGTTATTTAGAAGGTTATTTAACAAAGACACACAACAAAATCAAATTATTTTATTTTTAATTTTGAAAATCGTCTATGGATAAATTGTCGCTGTCGGGTATAACGATCTTCAAAAGATGATGAACATAGTGACGTAATCACTTTTAACAATTATTTACTACAATTTACTACTACTATTTCATTTCTGAATTGTAGTAAATAATAACAATTACACTTACGGGAGTGTTTCCCGACTAAACAAATCGAGAAACACATTTAACAAATCTTATTTCAAGGATAAATTATTTTTTGTTTATCCCTTTCCGGCTCAGCGGTACCATATGGACCCATAACATTTTTTTATTTTAATCTGGGTAATTATTTTTTAATTACACCCCAATTTACAACAAAATGGATAGCATAGAAACCTTCCCCGTGAAAAATACATAAATGTGCCAAGTTTCATGGAGATTGGATGAATGGTGTAGTGTATATTTATATGAAAACGAATGTATCCTCTTTGCAGGCACCGATCACCACATGGAGTTACAACAAAATGGATAAAATAGAAACCTTCCCCGTGAAATAATACATATATGTGCCAAGTTTCATGGAGATCGGATGAATGGTGTAGTAATGCATAAAGGACAAACAGACAGACAGACAAACATTCGTTTTTAGATAGTAATGGTATAAATGCTAATAATAATAATAATCATCCAAACTCATTTCCAACAATGTCGGGTTGAGTGGTGTTCTTCACACCGATATCTAGGGCACGAAACTATTTTTTGCCGAGATTGCCAGGCTCAGCGTTTCTTCATCATCATCTTCATCATCATCTTCATCGTCATCTTCATCCTGCATCTGCTTCTCCACCAATTTTCTCCACTCTTTCCTGTCCTCCCACAGCTTCAATTCCGTCACCTGGTTCCACGATTCACCTCTCTCTTCAACGTCTCCTTCAAATAATCTTCCCCATCTTTCTCTCGGTCTTCCTACTTTTCTTTTACCTTCCTCCCCTGCTTCGAAGTCTCGTCTAGGGATCCTATCCATTTACATCCTCTTCATATGACCAAACCATCTTAAACGTTCCCTTCCTAATGCTAATATGAAATATGAAATATGAAATATGAAAATGTTAATCGAACTGTATGTTTGTTTTCAGGAGGGAACGATAGGTCACGACCTGGTGGTGAAGCCAGTGCCCGCCAGTGTGCGGCAGCATCTCTCCTCCGAGGACACCGACGACGAGATGTTCCTCGACGACGAGGGTGAGGACGTGGGGGATGACGTCAGCCTGGACACCGGCCGACCAATCAGGAGCTTGCGCACAGCGAGGTCGGCGCCTGCGCACCACATCGTGTACAGACGGAGCGGGGCGGGGGCTGACGAGGACCCGCTCGGGGACTACGGTAGGACACTCACTCCCCCGTCTGGGACCGGGGTTGAATACGCCCTCGAACATAGCTCTGATAATAATTGTAAAAGGCGAGAAAGAGACAAAATCCATCTCACAAACATCAGCTGATAAGAAGATGAGTAGATTACTCCTCGAAACTAGAGGCGAGCTCTGGCGGTCGTCGTCGGGGACTTCTCCCCTTTTCCTTGACGACCTTAAAACCACGAAGAAATCTCGTGCCAATAAAATGAATTCAAATATTGTTTGTAAATGTAATAATATATTAATTAATGTCTAGAATTAGTAAGTGTAAGAAATTGCACAGGAATCCGGCCCCCATCAAGAGAATCTAATATAGCCTTTACTGTGACCATTCAGAAAACTGTTAAATATGTTTGGCTTACATAATAGACATGTAAGAATTAAAAGTCTGCTTTGATTAGTGGTCTTTTTGTGATATCTAATGCATGTATAATTATAAGCCCAGAGGCACACTCAATTATCCCCGTAATTAGATTCAAGGTTATTAACAAATTCGGTTTGAATATTCATAAACATTGCTAAAGATTTAAGGTTTAATTCACTTTTAATGACATAAACTTTTCAATTATAATAAGTTGAATATGTTTTATAATTAAATTAAGTGAACGTATGATAAAAAGTAAAATTTGGCAAATAGATAATAAATATTTTGTTCGTGTTGCAGCCTTCATGGAACCAGATCATCTTAGTAAGAAGTTCCGGGCGAAAAGATCCATCTCAAAGCGAGAGGCGCCTTACGTCATTTATCCAGAGATTCTAGTCATAGTCGACTACGACGGATACAGGTACAGTCCCATCCAATACGAATACGACACATGTAAATCTTTGCTCAAAATGTTATTAGTCACAAACTGCTCCTTGGTATTTATTCAATCTAAAATTATGGACAAACTATGCTTATAATATTAAAATTGACAGAAAATGCTTCAGACATTTTCATTAACAACATAGGTATTAATAAAAATTTATGTTGTACATAATAAATCAAGAAAAGAAGTGCAACATTATATTATCACACTTGTTGATAAGTAATTACATACAAAAGAGTATTACGTTGACTGTCGTG
This sequence comes from Sweltsa coloradensis, assembly GCA_024449915.1. Lineage (NCBI taxonomy): Eukaryota > Metazoa > Arthropoda > Insecta > Plecoptera > Chloroperlidae > Sweltsa > Sweltsa coloradensis. Next base: position 230,031 of record JAMZAV010000618.1, read on the forward strand.
TACATTCTTCTAACAAAAGCAAAATAGTAATGCTTCGAAAATGAAAAAAATCATTTATTTTGAATGTTAAAACGACGAATATGTTTATCGAGAGGAATAATGATAATATTATGCTCATTTTACGCGCTTTCAAATTCTCAGACAATTTGAGACGCATATTTTTGTGATTTTATATAATTGTGTAAAATTTTTTAATGAAGGCATCTGCCATAGCATTTTTCCATTGACTGCAAAAGATAGACAAAAAATAAATTCAATTTTCTAAAATTCAGAATCTGTCAAAATGGTCAAAAACGCCCAAGTAACTACGCATTTTCTGATTGATCAATGCTAAATTTTGAAAATCTGATATGATAGGGGCGTACAAATGTCCTTCATCATCAAGTTGTATTAAGATGTAATGATTTATGGCTGCAGGACAAGGAAAGCGCTGAACATCAAACCTCGCTGGCTCTAAAAATTTATTGGATAATCGTAATCTATTTTTTTTTTAATTTGCATAATAACGAATTATTTGATAATACCTAAATGATTTTTAAAAATATTAAAAAAAAAATTAAAACCGTTCCTGACATAGTTTTAACTATTAATCGCCATCACGTCAGTGAAAAGTCGCAACAATATCTAGGGCGACGGTCGTTCGCCCGCAGCCAAGCGCACGCGACTGCTAGAAGGCGATGACTAACTCGACCCTGTTTACAGCTATCCGAGTTGGGGGGTTTTCAGCTATCTGCACACGCCGTCCCGAAAGATTTACAATCTTGAAACTCGGTATATGACCTGATATGTGGTCCATGACATACCAAAAAAAAAATCAGCCCGATCCGATAGCCCGTTCTGTGTTAAAAAGTGCGTAAATATCGACGATAATCGTCCGGCTGATTGGTTGGTTGGTTGGTTGGGGGGGGGGGGGTAGTGGATTCTGACAGAGAGGAATAAGAGCCTACAGAGAAAACGGTACATCTTAGAACTATGAAACTTGAACCACACTTAGATGTACCTCAGACTCACAAACTTCCGCCGAGAGACAAGCAATATTCCACCCCCAACACCCCTAAATAATCCCCTAAAATTGGAATAATTCATAGCTCTAACCCAAAATTGAATTTTAGTCAAATTAGTTATTAAAATTATGTTCTTATGTATTTTAACCCAATCGGTCTATTCTCATTATATAAACCACATTTTGTCAACCCCCATCCCTAATAGTTTATATTATTTTTACCTTGATTTCCAGCATTTAACCACGAAGGCACCTAATGAGTTATCATCATGAAATTTGACATGATGGTACATAATAATATGAAAAATAATCCGCCAAGAGGCAATTAAGCGATATTCCACCCCCAACACCCCCTAAAACTGGAATAATTCATAGCTCTAATCTAAAATTGATGTTTTATTCAAATTAGTATTAAAATTATGTTTTAATGTGTTTTTAATCCAATCGGCCTATTCTCATTTCCTAAACCACATTTTTTCAACCCCCATCCCTTATAGTTTATATTATTTTAACCTTGATTTCCAGAATTCACCATGAAGGCACCTAATGAGTTATCAGCATGAAATTTGGCATGATGGTACATACTAAAATAAAAAATCATTCGCCGAGAAGCAAGCGATATTCCACCCCCAACACCCCTAAATAATCCCCTAAAATTGGAAAAATTAATAACTCCAAAACCAAAATTAAATTTTTATTCATGTTATTAAATTATGTTTTAATGTGCTTTAACCCAATCGGCCTATTCTCATTTCCTTTGTCACATTTTTTACAACCCCCCTCCCTAATAGTTTATATTATTTTTACCTTGATTTCCAACATTCACCATGAAGGCACCCAAATGAGTTATCAGCATGAAATTTGACATGATGCTACATACTAATATGAAAAATCATTCGCCGAGAGGCAAGCGATATTCCACCCCCAACACCCCTAAATAATCCCCTAAAATTGGAATAATTCATAGCTCTAACCTAAAATTGAATTTTTATTTAAATTAGTTATTAAAATTATGTTTTAATGTGTTTGAACCCAATCGGCATATTTTCATTATATAAACCACATTTTGTCAACCCCTATCCCTAATAGTGTACATATTATTTTTATCTTGATTTCCAGCATTCACCACAAAGGCACCTAATGAGTTATAATCATGAAATTTGTCATTATGGTACTGTGGTACATAATAATATGAAAAATAATCCGCCGAGAGGCAAGCGATATTCCACCCTCAACACCCCCTTAAATTGGAATAATTCATAGCACTAATCTAAAATTTGATGTTATATATTTAAATTAGGTGGTTATTAAAATTATGTTTAATGTGTTTTAACCCAATCGGCCTATTCTCATTTCCTAAACCACATTTTTCAACCCCCATCCCTTATAGTTTATATTATTTTTACCTTGATTTCCAGCATTCACCATGAAGGCACCTAATGAGTTATCAGCATGGAATTTGGCATAATGTTACATACTAATATGAAAAATAATTCGTCGCGATGCAAGCGATATTCCACCCCCAACATCCCCTAAATCATCCTCTAAAATTGGAATAATTCATAGCTCTAACCCAAAATTGTATTTTTATTCAAATTAGTAAATGTTTTAATGTGTTTTAACCCAATAAGCCTATTCCCATTTCCTAAACAACACTTTTTCAACCCCCATCCCTAATAGTTTATATTATTTTTACCTTGGTTTCCAGCATTCACTATAAAGGTACCGAATGAGTTATCAGCATGAAATTTGGCATGGTGGTACATAATAATATGAAACATAATAATCCACGAGGAGACAAGCGATATTTAACCCCCACTGTTCCCTACCACTCTTTACTTTGGGAAAAACGTTATGTTGTATTTATTACAATTTTTAATATTTTAATTGCTGATTAAAATTATGCGTCAATGTGTTATAGTCCGGCCAACAAATCATTCACACAAAAACCCAAGACGACATTAATAACCATATTAAATTTAATAAAAACATTGAATATTGCCAAACAAGGCCTACAGATTGTAAACAAAAAAAAAGATGGTAGCTTTTGTTTCTAGACAATCTGTTTTAAACGCACTGTATCCACCTTTACACGTATTTCACATGTTTAAGCCTTGATATGAAACAAACAACAAAAAGATGTGATATCCCCCCAAAATACAAAAATTTGTAAAAAAAAAAACGGCAGCCAAGCTCTCCTTCCAAAGTCTTCGGCTGTGAATGCTGTGAGATATAGAAGTTGAGCCAAGCATTTCATTCTTTCTCCCAAGTTTCGCATTGAAAAGAAGTAAGATCATTTCGCCTGTTGACGAGCGCCAAGCCAACCATTTTCGTGGTAAAAAAAGTTAAAATTTTAAACTCAAAATCATAAAAAAATTACTTGGCTATTGATTTTGGTACGAAGACTCTAAAAAGTCAATGGCCAAGTAATTTTTTATGATTTTGAGTTTAAAATTTTAACTTTTTTACCACGAAAATGGTTGTCTTGGCGCTCGTCAACAGGCGAAATGATCTTACTTCTTTTCAATGCGAAACTTGGGAGAAAGAATGAAATGCTTGGCTCAACTTCTATATCTCACAGCATTCACAGCCGAAGACTTTGGAAGGAGAGCTTGGCTGCCGTTTTTTACAAATTTTTGTATTTTGGGGGGATAATATCTACAGTCAAGCCCTGTGCAAATACGGGTCAAATGTGAATTCACATATGTGACTAGATAATTCATTTATTATCTAGATAAAGATAAAGATAATCTGTAAAAACATTATCTAGATAAAAGACAATAGATGTAAATAATTATCTAGATAATTTTGCTTGGATAAAAGATAATACGTATTGCAGAAAAACCTCATTTATTTACCAGCTTTTGCCGCCATTTTCAAATATGCGGATTCTATGAAAAACAAACTGTCGTAAACTACTAGAAGTTATTTTTATTCAAAAAGGGATTCATTCTTATATTTTTTCTTAATTATTGAAACTTAAATATTTTATCTACAAAAAAGTATCTAAAAGCTTTGAAAGCTTAGATAAGAGAAACTTCATTTTATGTAGATAATTGAAAAGGATATTAACCAAAAACTTATCTAGATAAGACAATATCTAACAGATTTTATCTAGACAAGTCACTGCTTGAGATGTAATGTAATGTAACCCTCCATCTTGTTCCCAGGTTACACGGCGGCGACAACGTCCAGATCAAGAGGTACTTCGTCTCGTTCTGGAACGGAGTCGACCTCAGGTATAAACTCCTCAAGGGGCCCAAGATTCGCATCAGCATCGCCGGCATCATCATCTCAAGGGTAAGAAGGGCTTAAAACCCTTATTGGGCATTATCTTGACAAGGGTGGTTTGCATACTATACTACACTCCCATGAAAAAAATTGAAAAATCTTGTTATTTTTTTAATTTTACATATTATATTGCCCACTCATTTAAGGCTATTGTATTACCTCTGGCCGATAATTTGAAAGTCGAAGAAACATGTCTGAAAAGTTTGCTGAATGAAAGAAGGCCTTTAAAATAACAGAAAAAAAATAGTGAATTTTTTTGGGCGGGACATAACCTCACTTTTGGAAATTATATCTAGATTTTTGGACAAAAGTGTGGTATACAAGACTCGTTCAAAATTAAATTTTGAGAATCGGTTTTCTGGACATAGTTTCTACACACCTTTAGCTATAACTTGACTATAGCTAAAATAGTTTTCTGAACTCGTATTTGTACCGTTTGACAAAAAAATTCGTCCACCAACTGTTATTTTCAGAAAACTATTTTAGCTATAGTCAAGTTATAGCTAAAGGTGTGTAGAAACTATGTCCAGAAAACCGATTCTCAAAATTAAATTTTGAACGAGTATTGTATGCTACACTTTTGTCAAAAAATCTAAATCTAATTTCCAAAAGTGAGGTTATATCCCGCCCAAAAAAATTCACAATTTTTTTTTTCTGTTATTTTAAAGGCCTTCTTTCATTCAGCAAACTTTTCAGAGATGTTTCTTCGACTTTCAAATTATCGGCCAGAGGTAGTACAATAGCCTTAAGTGTTATCAATGTACTTTTCATAGTAAACAGTTCCACCGCCTTTTAAACAATTTTATACAACTCTCAGTGTCATATTACACATTCTTTAGGAAAACGATATGTAAACTACCCATAAAACTATTCCATCTTTTGTAATTGCTTATCCATCATCTGCTGTATAAAACAAGAAACTGTCATGAAATTCAGATTTCTGAACTGTATAGTATTATGCTATTTATCACAATAAATTAAATTAAATTACTACAATATTTAAAGTACTTTCAGCACCCTTCCAATGGCAAGTTTCTGTTTTCATTGTTGCCATTGTTAAAGTGCTGAAAATACACAAAATAATGCATAAATTTAATTTAACTTATAAGAAAATGGAATATAGTCCAGAAATCTAAATTTAATTAGTCTAACTATTATAATAATCCCAGCTTATAATAAGCATATAATCATATTACGTAATAAGTTATAAATAAGTGTTTACTAACTGCCTACACATTTAGTTGCAACGTGATTGGTTTTTAATGGAGACATTGTGTTATGTACCTTCTGACCATTGTACAAACAGATTTAGGTGGCCTGGACCTTTTGTACTAGGAAAACGCTTAAGTCCCGCCGCGTTGATGGATGAGCTTTTTTAAGTTTTTAGTTTGCGTGGGATATCTTTACTTTTGCAAGTGCTTTGCTTTGTTGCCTATGCATTGTAGGTGATTGTTGTCAAGTTTCTATTGTTAATTGTCAATTGATATTATTTACCATAAAAAACTTATATTAAAAGCTTTATTTCTATGGATTCTGGCTAATTTTTCCAACTTTTTCTTTCAAAAGGTACTACATGTCCATGTTTTATATGAACGTTGTAGCCCCACCCGTTTGGTCAGAATTGGCTCAAATGGCACGAAAATATAGCACAAAAAATCAAAAAACTTATATTAAAAGCTTTATTTCTATAGATTCTGGCTAACTTTTTTAACTTTTTCTTTCAAAAGGTACAACATCACCATAACCTTAATGTCCATGTATAATATGAATGTTGTAGTCCCACCCGTTTGGTCAGAATTGGCCCAAATGTCACGAAAATATTGCACTAAAAATTGGAAAAAATCGTAAAAGTACGATATTCATGAGAAATATTTCTTCGATTGTACCCAAAAACAATACACCTCTAAGTTCAGAGATTTCGAAGGTCCCTTCAAATTTTCATCAAGATCGGATATGCCGTTTACCTGGTAGAAAGTTAACAAACAGACAGAAAAAAAAAAAAAAAAAAAAAAAACACTTGAGCTAAATTTTTTGGGGGTCAGTGAAATTGAAGTCTTCGCTTCACTCGCTTCACTCGCTATGCTCATCCAACAATCTACATTGTAGAATAAGATTTTTAATTATTCTTATTACTACTACAACGACGAGTGAGTAACTTTATTCTAGGCAATCACCAAAGAATTAATTTTCATTTCTCGATTTGGTTAGTCGGGAAACACTCCCGTAGGTGGCATTGTTAATATTTTATACAATTCAGTAGTTATGTAAAAGACAATTAATAGTTAAGATTTTTCCTTGGTTTTGGTGGAGGTGCTGGGTCAAAGATGATTTCTGTAAAATCATTTAAAGCGTAAAGAGTGACTTGATTTTCTTTTAGTCATTAAATTAAAAATTACAAAATTAAACTCATAAACATAGCAATGTTCAAAAAAGTAATTTATGTTAAGATCTGTATAGTTTTGATCAACGATCGCTACTTGCATGTGTTTATTATTTTATGCGCCGCCCCAGCACCATATAGAAAATAATTTAAAGTGGCAGTTTTTAGTTATGTCTTTCAAAATAATGTTATATCGCCTAGGTTGAAGCCCAATAAACGCCCTTTAAAATGGTTTTCGATTTTGGTGGAGGTGCCGGGTTTATGTTTTTTTCAATATGCATAGCTTCATTGTTTTGATTTTTTTAATGCATGTAAATTGATGTTCTTATAAGGAAACTGTTGACAAAGTTTATTACTTAAGTGTGTGAAATAGAAAAACTACAATACAATTGCGTGTACAGTTTTCATAGTTGTTCTTGAATGAGATTACATTAGATTGCATCAACTTGAAGTATTTTTGTTTGTATTCGACAATCCACCTTGTAGAATAAGATGTGAATTGTTCTTATTACTTCTACAGTGACGAGTGAGAAACTTTATTCTCGTTAATCATCCAAGAATTAATAGTTTTGATTTTTCCCATTTTGGGTGGAGGTGCCGGGTCGAAGATGATTTCTATTTATAATTTAAAATATGGTGACTATGGGGAAATTTACTCATGATAAATAAAGCAATGTTAAAAATTGTTATTTTAGGTTAAGAGGTCTATAGTTATAATCCAAGATCCTACTTGCATTTTGTTTAATTTATGCACTGACCCAGCATTGTAGGAAATACTAGTTTCATTAATAATGTAAGTAACTTTTTAATTACTACTTCAAAGTTAAATAATATAACTCCTTGTTTGATGCCCATAAATGCCACACTAATTTTTTTTCAATTTTGGTGGAGGTGCCAAATTAAAAATATTTCCCCTAAAATTAATTGCTACATTATTTTGTAATTATTCTCAATCCAATTCAATAAATGTTTTTTGTTTCTACCTACTAGTAACTAACGACACAGATAGTAATACTAACGTAACTAACTTTGTCCCCAGGGCCGAGACGCCACCCCCTACCTAGAGCGGAACCGCGTGGGTCGCGACGCCATCGACTCTGCCGCTGCGCTCACCGACATGGGCAAGTACCTGTTCCGAGAGAGGAGACTCCCGGTCTACGACATCGCCGTCGCCGTCACCAAGTAAGTGTCACTGCTTGGACAAGAGTGAGGGCCAGGAACAAATATTGGTACAAAGTTTATTAATAGCACAAAACCATTTAATCATTTGCAATTCTATTAAATGTGTTGCATATTAAAATTTTGGTCTTAATTATATAAAAAACAGGTTATTTCCCCACATCAATTTGACTTTCTTACGGTTGACGTTTCTGGACAGCTCATGCATCAACCATGAGAAAGTCAAATCAACGTTGTAAAATAACTTGTTTTGTATAAATTAAATTAAATTCTAATACTTCGGCCACAAAAGCCTTAATTACTTTTTATATATTATATGCCTAACTTCTGAGGATAGCGTTAATAATAATTTTAAAATACATAGAATCTAATTTAAATATTTTGAGTATTTTTCCAAAATTTGCAAAATAACTTAAACATTAGAAAATATGTTTCAAACAATGAGATAATTAATTGTTTACATTTTAGCAAAGCATAATATTTGTGTCTTATTTTGAGTATTCTTATTGTGATATTCATAGATGATGGACAAGTATTTTGTTAAGTAATGCCATTTGAGAGTGTTAATAATAATTTTGTATAATCCTTGAATCATAAGAGGAAATAAAATCACATTTTTACTATTGATTTGTGCAGGACTAAAAAAATTTTTGTGAGGACATATTTATTTAACCACAATTTACAAATCAACATTTACGTTGCCTTTAATATTACCAGCCTTAACTTCAATAGTCTAGATATACAGTATTTATTTTTAAACGTTTTAAATTACCAGTACGTTACACTTACATATTACTGTGCTATCTTTATTAAAATAAAAATACATATTTCAATTTATAGTAAACAAAGGAAATTTAACATTACTTTAATGTACAAGTGCAATATTATTTTTATCTGTTCTGCGAGTGATTTAATAACTACTAATAATTGTATATTTTTTACAGAGATTATCGTCATAATGTAGCTTGAGAAATTTGTGTATTTCACCTGTAGCTTTGATTACTTAATCCCTGTTATATTATTGAGTTTTTTCGATGTACATTTAAATCCATTACTAGCTTGAAATTAATATCTCTCTTTAAAGACTATTTTTTTTATTTTTTTAATGTGTCCCAAACAATCCAGGTAGTAATGGTAATTTTTGACATTTTTATTTATATATTCGTCTTACACTTTCACCTTGTATTCATTTAGTTGATAATCTTACGATTAAATTAGTGTTAAATTCATATTGAATTCTTTTAAAAACTTTTTTAAATGAAATGATACATAAATAAGAAAAATAGTAGGCTTTCATAAAGGAAACTGTAAGGCCTTTTTTAACTCCAATCCAAACCAATCAAATCAAAATCGTTTATAGAATGATATATTTCAAAACAAAATCGTTCTTAAAACAAGTAAATACTATTCTTGACGTTCTATTCATGGCCGAAATAATGCGTGATAAATCGCAAGGAATTCATTTTTGGTACTCAGTTTCGACAAATTGAACAATCTTTTTCCCAATTTGCGTTCACAGAAAAATTATTCACCTGGTTATATTAAGAATTTCTCTCAACTTTATCTTGTTAATTCTAATGTGCAGGGATCACAGCATTTTATACCAAATCTAAGGTAACTATTTCCCAACTCGAATTCTTTAAATTAATTATATTGAGAAATGTATTTGAGATTTGAGAATGCGACCAGATACGATTGTTAATGTGGCCAGGTGCTTATCTGTAGAGCATGGCTATTTTTTAGACAAATTAAGAAGATGGAAATCATGACTAGGTTATTGCGAACACGGTTTTCATGATTCGGGAATTAAATAGTCAAAAAGATCAAAGACAGATATCCGTCGCTATTGAGAAAATATTCTCAATTATGACCTGTTGGCAGTATAATGTATTGGCTACACATCAAAACTAAAAAAACTTTGCGTGATTTGATTGTAGATAGTGAACAACAACTTCAAATGACAGACATGGAGTAAAAGATGTACCAAGCAAAATGAGTTTAATTATTATTTCAAACAAAGCTATTGTGAAATACTTCATTTTCAGGTATTTTTTTTTTCAATTTCACAATGTTCCTTCTTGTGTGTGAATCCTACGGATTAAGTTCTTAAAATATTTTTTCAGCTTTGTAGAAATATCCTTGAGATTTAAGTATATAAGCAATTATTTTCTTTGATGAAGTGATTGTATTAAAATTTACAATTCATTGGCTTTTAGTTGAATTACTTTTCTAGTTAATTTTTACTCCCAGTATTTTTATTTTATTATTTGGCTTCTATGCGAGGTTATCTGCTTTATTAGTACTTCAGCAATCAGTTTCCAAGTGCAGTTTGTATGGTGCTAGTTTAATTCATTCAAAGAATACACTAAACGAGAACACTCACAGAATTAATTCCTATTTAGAAGATTCTTTGATACGGTGGAGATTATTTCTGACGCACCTGTTATTAAATTAAATCTTTATTGACAGCTGGCCAATTAGTTTGGATGACCACGGGGATCCAGCGTACTAATCAATACAGTCCATCAGTTCTTGTCTTAGGAGTTTGTAAACGATGACTTTGGAGCCGTCCTAGCAACGAAGCACATAGTAAATTCAGAGTTGTTCTGAATCGACCTTGTTGATTCTGGCGTAGATTCGCGGGTGTTCGCACTGTCCATACCACTGATTGCTATATTTCCTATTAAAAATATCGATCTTTGGTTGGTTATCGCTCACTTGTTGATTGCGTCGGGGCCTACAGGGTTGGCTTGGTCGCTTTGATTTAAAGTCCTCCACTGAAAATCAGTTATATAACTGAGTGGACAGACTCTAAATACAATTTATTTATTATTATTTATTATTTATTTATGTATTTATTTATTTATTTATTTTTATCTATTTATTATTTATTTATTTATGTGGATGTATTTATATTTATTTATTTATTTATTTATTTATTTATATATATTTATACTTATTTATTATTTATTTATTATTTATTTATTATTTAAACCTTATATGGCATATGTTGGACCCAAATTTTTCTTTCTACCCAAACAATTTGAAATTTGTGATTTTTTTTTTGAATTTAGAATTTTTTTTAGATCTTTTCCTTTGATATTTAGGAATAAAATGCTGATTATGGATTCCAAATTGGCATCAATTTGAAAAAAAATCCAAATTTAGAGTATATTTCAAAAAATAGATTTTTTTTGCAATTTTTCATTTTTCCATTTTTGCTTGTCAAATTGAATCTACTACAGGCAAGCAATATCCGGGACATCCCGGAATTTGTGTTTTTTGTGTTTTTATACACAACTCGATTTTGATCCATTACAAAAATCGTTCTAATCATTAGAATTTAGTAAGGAAAAATTCTACAAATTCAGAACAAAAAAGCAGCTTTTTGACCGGGTTAAATATGAAAAACTGTCAGATTTAATTGTGTAGATTTTGAAAGGTGGTGGTAATTATTAGAAACCACTGCCTATAAGGTTTAAAGTACATGTTTACAAAAATAAATAGCTTGAGAAAATATATAATAGCAGCAGTATGAAACTAATGATGGACTTTGTTGTTAAAACCACTTGAACTTAAAACTTGCAATTATGAGCTAACCAATTTTCTTTTAAAACATGAAATATAACTGAAATATATTTAAGAAAGCCGTTGTTGGATGCAATTTCAATGCAAAGAAAAACGTCTGATATAGAATCTCATATAAGAATTCCAATGAGTGAAAATAAGTAATTTATTTAAATTTATTGGATGAGCAAAGTGAAGACTTCAATTTGACTTTCTGTTTTGTTGTTTTTTTTTCACTTACGTTATCCCAAGAAAAATAGCTCGTGTTTTGTTTTTTGTTAGTTTCTCTGTCTGTTTGTTCGCACGCTACCGGGCAAACGGCATATGCGATCTTGATGAAAATTGAAGGGGATCTTCGTTTTCTCTGAACTTAGACTTGCCACGTTTTTGGGTACAATCGAAGAAATATTTTTCATGAATATCGTACTTTTACGATTTTTTTTTTATTCTTAGTGCGATATTTTCGTGACATTTGGGCCGATTCTGACCAAACAGGTGGGGCTACAACGTATTTCAAATGAACATTAAGATAATGGTGATGTATTGCTTTTTGAAAGAAAAAGTTGAAAAAATTATCCTGAAACTATATAATTAAAGTTTTAAATTAATTAAAAATAAAGTTTTTTGAGGTATTTAATAACAATTAAGAAGTATCACTAGAAACTTGACAACAATCACCTACAATGCGTTCGAAAAGCACTTGATAAGTAAAGAGATCCCACTCAAACTAAAAACGTACAAAAAAGCTCATCCATCAACGCGACTAAAAAAAGTGTTTGCGAAGCTTCCTAATAAGAAATTAATATGACAATCTCATTCAGTTCATTTTGCTCAATTAAATTACTGGAATAAACTGAAGAATAAATATGTCACTTGGATCCTTGTTGCTGGAAGTGTCCCTTATGCCCTTGTCGCTCTGTTTCACCCAACTCTTTCCCCTAGGTACGACATGTGCAGGAGACGCAAGGGAGGTCGTTGCACGAAGGGAACGGCCGGTACGTTCATCGCACCCTGTACAGAACAACCCCCGTCCTTCCTTGTACATACTACCCCTAACATGGTGGCGGTGAGGGAAGTGTTTGGGTGGCACCACTGGGAGAACAAGGGGGTTCACGTAGAGGGCTGCGCAATGGATTGGATTGTTTTTAAATATTTAATGAGAATACTTGTTTAGGTGCGTACAATGTTTACTCGCAACGCGGCAAAATAACCCAAAACTGACACTACTTTAATATATTTTTGTATAATTTTGAAAACAGTTTCAAAACAAGAATGTAGTGGGACCCTCCCACCTTCTACCCAACTTCAAGGTTAGAAATACGGGGGGAAAATTGTGATTTTAGAGAATGTTTTTGGGTCTGTACCAGGGATTGGAACCGGAACCGGAACCCGGAACCGTTTGAAACCGTTTCATATTGTAGAACCGGAACCATTTGTACAGGTGGTCTATGGAACCGGAACCGGAACCGAACCGTTATATTACACAAGGTTCTTAAAGGTTCTTAAAGGTTCTTAAAGGTTCCAAAATATCTGCTTTTAATTTTCAACTAAATTAAAATTTCAACTTTTCGAATGATATTCAAATAAAAACGCTAAAAATTCGTTCACTAGTTTTCGAAAAACATTCTTGACTTTTCAGTTTTTTGTGTGTACATTTTTTGTCTTCTCACCTTCTGGGTCACATCCTGTCCGATGGCGATATGGCCCGGCCCGCAAAGACTTGTGCTGTTCAGATTAATCTCAGTGAACATTTTACTTCTACTACGTGATGAATAGGCTACTAATATGATCTTCAATAAAAAAGTAAACTAAAAAAAATGAACGATACCTACATGAAACACACAATCAATAACTAAACTGAAATATCTTTTTTTTTTTTTTTTTCATTTGAAAATTACCTATTATATCATTCATTACAACATTATTGATAAATATTATTGTAATTTTTATTTTTATGGCTAAATTTAAATTTTTAACTTTAAATGTCCAAAAGTCAAATTTTGTACTTTTACAACTTCCCACGACTTTGCACTAAATATTATTTTAAAGAACCGGAACCAGAACCGTAAAGAACCGTTAAGAACCGGTTCTTACGGAACCTTTATACATTAGGAACCGGAACCGGAACCGTTATAAAAATTGGAAGTGGAACCAGAACCGGAACCGGAACCTTTATGAACATAGGTTCCAATCCCTGGTCTGTACTTTCCTAGGTACAAAAAATACTTATGTTGCGTCTATAATTTTACAATCTTATCTAAGTAAGTAGTCTTTGTAGTAAAGTTTTATGTTGTAAATTTATTGCAAAGCCTTACCGGTTTAAATAGTTTTGATCCATATAATTCTATTTTTAATAATATTAGTTAAAGATCATGTAATATTAGAGATATGATGAAGTGTGTAATGAATTTATATTTCACACTGCGTCCCAGCCGTTAAAACATTATTTTGAAAGTAAAAGTAAGAAATTGATTTTTAAGCATGAGTTCCATTGCGTGGCCCTTGGAATCTGGTCCACAAGAAGACGTTGTTTTTTATTTTGTTTACTAATTAGACGAGGGGAATATATTCCTTTTCATCTCGTTCCTCGTATTTCTGTGACGTGTCTTCTTGTGGACTTGTTGCATTAGTGCTTGGATTGCACAAGGTATGTGGAATCGTTGTACAGTATTCATTCATATTTATTGTACGGTTGTAGATGTAAATGCGACGCTAGATTGAGCTAAAAATAAAGTAGCACCTTAAGTATTGTATGCATCTTTCAGGCTCTGCTAGAAGTACAAGCTTGCGACAGTCACTTTGCAATGAGATATTTTATCCTAAAGAGTTTTGCAAACAATCATGGTATTTTTACATAAGAATAAGTAAATAGTCAAACGTAAATAAAATAAGATGATTTATTTTGGTATATAATGTTTTAAACTAAGTGTTGGCAAAACTGTTGAGACAAAAGTATCTTGTATCCAGTGACTTCATAGCTTGAGCTAGACTTAAATAGTTGTATACAAGCCGCTTAACGCTGCTGTAAGCTTTAGCTTAATGGGGAGGGAAATGATCAATTTTAAAACCACGCAAGGTAACATTTTATGAATCATATCTTGAACACTACAAAATAGTTATTTATGGATGTGATGTGGTTTGATTTGATTTGAGATATTAACTTAATATAATTTTTTTGAAATTTTGTAACTAAAAATAATCTATCAAGTTTTCGCTAAAACATTTATGATTTCAATATTCTTACGAGCGTCATGTATTCTATAGTTCGAGTGAAACCACATCCAGCTCATGAATCACATTTTTGGTGTTTGTCGCGTTCTTGAAAATATGAGTTTTAACTACTGGATTCTTGCGTTGTTTTATTATTGGGTCTACCACCTCCCGTTAAGTTACAGCATCGCTCTAGCGTATCGCATACACACCACTAGATAGCGTTGCAAGCCAGTGTCGTCCCCTTGAGTGTTGTATATGGTTACTAGATAGCGCTGCAAGCTTCTCTCAAGTAGTTCGCACAGAGTCCGCTAGATCGAGCTGCGAGCGGGCGTGGAAGCTGAGACGGCGGTTTGCAGTGTAGAGCTCGAGTTGTGCTAGATAACGATGTATGATTGTAATTTCAGATTAGATATGTGCAGGAGGCAGTATGCAAACGATGCATGCAACAGAGGCACTGCAGGTATGTGTATTGGAGCGGCGTGTTTTCATCTACGTCACACACGCATCAAGGGGAGGGAAATGTGGTTACTGGTTGTCACTCGGGCTAAATGTGACAGTGGTTGGATTAAATAGTGCGTTAACGTAACAGTCTTTTCGTGGATTAATGTGAGGCAACAAACTTTATTTATCCATTTTCTTATCAGGATGGTTAACTGGAGCTTGAAATTAATCTACTCCAAACAATTTGCTGAAAGTCAATATATTTATTTGTAACATTTGAATTATCAAATTAATGTGCAAGGATAAAGTATTATATACAAACAAATGATTGCAACTAGATGTGCATTGCAGGTAACAAGTTTAATTATCAATTTGTAATGTTGAAGGAATGTGTAGGGTTGATCTTGGTCACTTGTTGAGTGAGAACCAGTAATTATATTTTTCATATTTCCTTGAGACAACTATCAATATAAAACAAGCAAGTAAAGCAGTTCATTTAGACAATTTCACATGGTTCAAACCTATGATTTCATTGAATGATTTTAATTTTAATATTAATTGTAATAATTGGTAACAAAATGTTTAGTCTGCTTTAAGAAGATGCTTGTCTTATATAATAGTTTCATTACCCATCACAAACACATCACAATACATGACCATCACAATCGCAGTTGTCTTCACTGCGCTCAAAACGCATATCATCGCAATGTCATCCATCTTTGTATCGACTTATTTCTCTTGTTCTGGTTTCCGTCTTCGCAGCTTCGACCACTATGACGACATTTTGTTGTAGTAGGTTACCAAGTAGCCATCTTTCTTTCGTTTTCAGCAAAGTTCTCCTAGCTCTTTGTCAGGCTTGAATATCTTCTACCTCTGTCTAGCCTCTTATTACAATGAAGCTCAACTCACATCTTAACATGTAGTTGAAGGCAAAATGGGCGTCTTTGGTAATTTATTTTCAATGTTATACTATTTCATATATTCATTTGCTAAGATAACCAACTATCTGTGATAACAAAATTAATGATGATCGAATGAAGGATCATAAATTAATAAAGGAAATGTGATCAGTTGTAAAGTTATTAATGTATTTAAGTAGGTATTTCAATTGTTTTGTTCAGGTGAGGTAAAATTTGAAAAATTTACACACATTTTTGGAGCTACAATTTTATACATACCGGTTACCGGTACCAAACAATTTTTTTTTTAAATTATCTACTATTTCCAATTTAGTTGCTAATGTGACATTTTAATAAATAATAATATGTGAGTTGACTTTGTTTGTAATAATAACCCAATTCTCAGCAACACTTGTGTAACAGTACCTTACACTAAACAATAATCTCCTGGCCCAGCAGTGTAACACAAAACACAAAGGCCAACTACCAACAAGCCTCCATCTTATACATAACACACTTGTCAGATATTGTCTCTTTCTTTCTCTCTCACACTCTCTCTCTCTCTCTCTAGCGATCCTAGTCGATCTCTAGCTCTCCGCCAACATTGCAGCATCTTTCTCTCTGTGTTGCCAATCTTTTAATAGTTTCTGTCTTTCTGATGTTTCCACCTAAACTGTTTAAAGCTCAGTTACTCTTGATACTTTTCTGTTTCTTTCGCATAGCGAGGACTAAACCCAGGTAAGACCGCTTGCTGACTTTACGAACAAGTGTTTGTGGACCTAACCGCTGTGTCTGATCAGGAATTTGGATTTATTTAACACCACTATTGGAAAATCTAACACAAAACATTACACACTAATGCGAAAATGAAATGTGTCTTGCTAATAAATGTGATTAACCATGTGAACGTTTATAAAATAAGTGCATCCATGAAACCAATAACAGGTGTTTCAAGTTTTAACAATATTAACACCCACGCAACAGAATGATTAATTTAACCAAGGGATCACGTGAATGCAATTAATAACGTGTTTTAACAACTTAACAAACAAATAACATACCAAATTAATATATAATTACTGTAACTTACTTTTAGCCTAAGTTTTTTTATCTAACAATAATACGTAACGTAACTGATAGAATAATTATTAAATTATTATGTTTAAGTTAATAATTAATGCAAACTCTTCACTTGCTTTCTAAGCTTTTGAAAACCACTTGATATTTCTTTCTCTTTATCATTTCTTAATTTTGCTTTTTCATCATCAAAATTCATATTCATAACATGAATGTTTTTTATTTTGTTATCACTTATTTGTCACGATAATGTCAAACAGAAATATTTTATGTATTTTAGATATACTAGTATCTTGTTATAATATATTCATATTATAAATACTATTGTCCCTTATAGCTAAAGCCAATGCATAATAAAATTATGGTTTTATAAATATTTTAATTGCAAACTTGATTCAGATCACAAATTCTGTTGAACTTACGTATTACAATTATTTATCTTTCAAACATAATTTATTCAATTTGTAATCAATCTTTATACACACAATTCACTGCCTCCATGTTCAATATATTTGGATGCTTAGCTAAGTTTTGACCATTGATCAACATTCAATGAGATAAAGTATATTTTTATTGAACAGGATATAGTACCATCATTTCAATTCTAAAAGTTCATTGAGGTCTTTACAAGCACAAATAACTAAATGTTGAAGCTCTTGCAATCCTAGATTAGTGAGGCAGGCCTAGTGTAGTGCTGAGTGTTAATGCCGTGTTACGCCACCAGGTTTCGCCTACGTGGGCGGCGCGTGCGTGGTTAACAAGCGGCTGGAGAAGGTCAACAGTGTTGCCATCATTGAGGACACCGGCGGCTTCTCTGGCATCATTGTCGGCGCGCACGAGGTTGGACACTTGTAAGTATAAACAATGCTCTTTCAAGTTATATGATATTGAATTGTTTTTGTGTTATATAACTTACCATCTCTTGTACATGTCATCTGAAAATCCTGTATATTTATTGGATGAGCGTAGCGAGCGTAGCGAGCGAAGCGAGCGAAGCGAAGATTCCATTTCACTACACTGAGAAAAAATCCGGAATGTTTTTTTTTTTTTTTTTTTTTTTTTCTGTATTTTTGCTGTCTGTTACACGATTCGGCTAAACGATACTCCGATTGCGATGAAATTTATGGAGTCTTTGAAATCTCTGAACTAAGAACGCCACGTTTTGAGCGCAATCGAAAAATTATTTTCATGAAAATCGCAATTTACGATTTTTTCGATTTTAAAAAAATTCTTCGACTTATAACTCTACATGCTTTATCCGATTGTAATGATTTTTCACAGAACCTTAATTTTATGAATTGATATATTCGTGTTAAATTTGTGCGTAATCGAATAATTATTTCTTATGAAAAATTTCAATATTACGATTTTTCCTTTTTTTTAAAATTACGATTAATTAAAAAAAAAATAAGTAATTTTTTATTTAATTTGATTTAATTTAAAAAAAAATTTCAACAAAGTTCTGATTTTTTCACAGAAACAACAGAAAATCCGCAAAACACATGGCAGCTCAATTCACAAATGCCGCTCATCCAACAACGCGGCGGGACTTAAGCGTTTTCCTAGTTCAATTACATTTTTCTAGACTACCTTAGAATCAGAGTAGCTATAGGTTACTATGAAATTTGTACTAATTGCCATGCTAATTTCACTTACTTATTTTGTGTGTACATAATATCTTGTCTTCCAGGGTTACCATCCAACTTTAAATGTATATTTTTAAACTTCTTAGCGTACAGTAGCCATGCCTAGATTGTGTATAATATTCTTTAGATAATTTGGCATTGTGTATCAATATTAAATTATTAAATTTTCTACTTAAATAATAATTTAGCTATAGTTTATAATTTGTATATCAAACTTGACAATGCCTATATTTATATAATGTACGAATCAACAGGCTAATAAAACTTTACTTTACAAATTACAAATATTGTTCTCAAGGCGGAAGTGTGAATATAATTATGTTTCTTAAACTTAATTAACTCAATGGCATTTATGTTTATTGCTGACAACAGCTACAACCACCCACAAGTGTCAAGTAACTAAATCTAAACAATTGAAAATACCCGATGATCACAATTTAAAACAATACAAAATATACTTTAAATACAAAAATACAATAAGTTAAAATTTAATACACAAAATGTAAATAGAAAAAAGACTGAAAATCTAAGATGAATATAAAAAAACTATTTTTTATTATAAGATAAAAATGTACCTATAGGAGGCAAATCATGCAATAGTTGAACATAACATCACACGAATGCACTTGTCCTTGCAGACTGGGCGCGGTGCATGACGGCTCCCCTCCCCCCTCCTACCTGGGCGGCCCTGGAGCGGAAAAGTGTCGCTGGGAGGACGGATTCATCATGTCCGACCTGAGACACACGGAGAAGGGCTTCAAGTGGTCTGCGTGCAGCGTCACGTCGTTCCATCACTTCCTCAAGTGAGTCTGTCTGTCTGTCTATCTTCTGTCTGTCTGTCTGTCTGTCTGTCTGTCTGTCTGTCTGTCTGTCTGTCTGTCTGTTTACCTTAGTCTGTCTCACCAAACACAAGAGTCTGTCTACCTTGAGTGTGTGTACTTAGTGACATACACACGCAGCATGTTTACCTCTTGTGTGGGCTAAGAGGATGGCCAAAGTGACCATGCAAAACTCCAGTATGTCTTGAGTCTTGAGTTATGCATTCACATTGAAAGGAATGCAATTATTTTAGCTGTCAGTTGTTGAAGTTTGCCTAAGCATACATGCACTTTAATTCTGATTATGCAACTATGATTTAATTTAATTTTTATATATCTGCCTCTGGCAGATATATAAGAATTAGAATAAATTAATAAATAATAACTCGTTTACTGACATCTAGTCTAATGGAACAAATTCTCAAAATATTTTGCTATATACCAATCAAGTATTGAATTTATATTTGTTAATTTAATATCCATCATATTAATATATTTAAATTGATCTAGAAAGATGTACAATGCATTCAAGTAAAAGATATTCAAGAAGATAAAAAGGCAATATTGGAATTTTGAAAATATTTTTATAATACAGCTAGTTTGTACAAAAATTTGAAATATCATGTGTTTTGCTCAAAACTCTCTCAAAGACTTGCTCAATTGTCTGAGATGAAAGGTCTTAGTAATTCTAGGATGTGGAAAGAGTTTCTCCTAACCCCTGTGTTTGTCCACGTACAGCGGGGACACGGCCACCTGTCTGTTCAACTCCCCCCACGAGGACGAGTCTCTCCCGCGGGTTCTACCGGGGAAACTCCTCACGCTGGACGCGCAGTGCAGGAAGGACAGGGGTACCTCGGCCTGCTTTGTAAGTCGTCTGATCATGTCAACTGTGTTATTTGTTAGATAACTTGCAAAATATCAAATATTTTTCAATTTTGGTGGAGGTGCCGGGTACGAGGATTTTTGTTAATCCTGTTTGCTCAATTCAACTGAAATCTCAGATGTTCAAAAGTTTGAACATATATAATAAAACTGTAAGTGAAATTAAAAATAATAAATTTTTATTACTATGAAATAAACAGCATTACAAAAGTATATAAAAGATTTTGGTTGAAAGCAAAGTTTTCAAAAACTTCAATTCAGGTATTTTTTCTGACTATCCGTAATAAACCATTGGTAATCAATGACTGTAGTAGAGTTAAAATATTTTTTATTAACAAAACTATAACCGTGAAAAGAAAAATATCAATAAGATGCCTCCCTGGCAACAGAAAATGCTCTCCAAAACACATACATCGTTTGATTTAACAAATTATTATTTTGTTCATATAGAACTTGTAATTCAATAAAGATGTTCTATTTTGTGGTTATGCCACATAAAAATAATAATTGTCGCCTTTTTATGTTATTTCAATGTGCGTTTTATATTAAAACATACAGAACGATATGGTTTGATAAAATGTTTGCTGCAAAATGGACTCACAAACATATTTTTATGTGCCCCAGCTTTTGAGTTTTATTTTGCCAGGGCTACAGACTTATCTTTCATTGAATGTTTATTTCTTAAAATGACTTGCATCTTTTTTGGATGAGCGTAGCGAGCGAAGCGAAGATTCCATTTCACTACACTGGAGAAAAAAAAAACGGAATGTTTTTTTTTCTTTTTTTCTTTCTTTTTTTTGTATTTTTGTGTGTCTGTAAACACGATTCCGGCTAAACCAATACTCCAATTGCTATGAAATGTTATGGAGGTCTATGAAATCTCTGAAAGAAGAACTGCACGGGGGGAAAAATCGATCGAAAAATTATTTCTCATGGAAATCGCAATTTTACGATTTTTTCGATTTTTAAAAAAATTCTTCGACTTATTACATCTACATGCTTTATCCGATTGTAATGGTTTTTTCACAGAACCTTAATTTATGATTAATTATTTGTGTGAATTTGAGCGCAATCGAAAAAATTATTTCTTATGAAAATCGCAATTTACGATTTTAAATTTTTAAACATCTTCGACTTATAAACCTAATGCTTTATCCCATTTTAATGATTTTTTCAGAACTTAATTTTTTGAATTTATATATTCCTGTGAAATTGAGCGCAACGAAAAATTTCTCATGATAATCGCAAATTTTAAACGATTTTTTTTTTTTACATTTCCTCGACGATAACTACATGCTTTATTCGATTGTAAATGATTCTTTTCAACAGACTTGAATTTTATGAATTAATATATTCGTGTGAAATTTGAGCGTCATCGAAAAATTATCTATTGAAAAAATCACAATTTTATGCTTTTTTCGTTTTAAAAAAATTACGCTCATCCATCAACGCGGCGGGACTCAAGCGTTTTCCTAGTATTTATAATGTTCACGGCAAGAAAAGTAGATGATCGATGTTAGACTGCCATTTGTAGCAAGTTTTTATAAAAAAACTACTTTATTTGTTGGATGAGCGTAGCGAGCGAACAAATTCCGTCATACATAGAGAAAAATCGATTTTTTTTTTTTTTTTTCCTTTCTTTTTTTGTTTTTTGTCTGTCTGTTAGCACGATTCCGGCTAAACCGATAATTCGATTGCAATGAAATTTTACGGAGACCTTCGAAATCTCTGAACGAAGAACTGCCACGTTTTTGAGCGCAATCAAAAAATTATTTCTCATGAAAATCGCAATTTTACGATTTTTTTCGATTTTTTGAAAATTTCTTCGACTTATAACACCTACATGCTTTGTCCGATTTTAATGATTTTTTCACAGAACCTTAATTTTATGAATTTAGGTACTCATGTGAAATTTGAGCGCGATCGAAAAATTATTTCTCATGAAAATCGAAAGTTTACGGGTTTTTTCTTTGTTTAAACAATTCTTTGACTTATAACACCTACATGCTTTATCCGATTGTAATGATTTTTCACAGAACCTTAATTTTATGAATTAATATATTCGTGTGAAATTTGAGCACAATCGAATAATTATTTGTTATGAAAATCAAAATTTTAGGATTTTTTTCTTTTTTAAACGATGATTAATTAAAATAATTAAAAATTAGAGTTTATTTTTTATTAAATTTAAATTAATTTTTAAAAAATCTTCAATTAAGTAATGATTTTTCACAGAACAACAGAAAATCCGCATAACATTTGGCAACTCAATGCACCAATTACGCTCATCCAACAACGCGGCGGGACTTAAGCGTTTTCCTAGTTTAGAATAATTGGATGAGCGTAGTGAGCGTAGCGAGCGAAGCGAAGATTCCATTTCACTACACTGGAGAAAAAAATCCGGAATGTTTTTTTGTTTTTTTTTCTTTCTTTTCATTTTTTTTTATTTTTGTATGTCTGTGAACACGATTCCGGCTAAACCAATACTCCAATTGCGATGAAATTTTATGGAGGTCTATGAAATCTCTGAACGAAGAACTGCACGGGGGGAAAAATCGATCGAAAAAATATATCTACATGCTTTATCCGATTGTAATGATTTTTTTACAGAACCTTAATTTTATGAAATAATATATTCGTGTGAAATTTGAGCGCAATAGAAAAATTATTTCTCATGATAATCGCAATTTTACGATTTTATTTCAATTTTTAACATTTCTTTGACGAATAAAACCTTCATGCTTTATCCGATTGTGATGATTTTTCCACAGAACTTTAATTTTATGAATTTATATATTCGTGTGAAATTTGAGCGTCATCGAAAAATTATCTATTAAAAAAATCGCAATTTTACGCTTTTTTCGTTTAAAAAACAATACACTCATCCATCAACGCGGCGGGACTTAAGCGTTTTCCTAGTCATTACAACATTTGATAGCTGATGAAGATGTGTGGTTCGTTGGTCTTGTGGTTAGCGTATCTGCTTTCAATGCAGAAGGTCCGGGATTTGATTCCCGCCACAGTCAGAAGTTTTTTAACTTCTGATTTGGACTTAAGTCCATCAGTTCTTGTCTTAGGAGTTTGTAAACGGTGACTTTGGAGTCGTCCTAGCAACAGAGCACATAATAAATTCAAAGTTGTTCAGAATCGGCCTTGTTGATTCTGGTTTGATACCGCGGTTCCTTTCGTTATACAACTGATTAAGGACTATAATTAATTTCTATCAGAAAATAATCGATCTTTGGTTAGCTTACACTACAGCATTTCTGTCAGTTGCGCGGGGTCCTGACACGTGTGTTTGGTTGGTTCGCTTTGATTTACTGGTGCCCCACTTTTCCTGATTATGTAACTGAGTGTAACTTAATAATACAATTTATTTAGAATGTATTTATTTATAATGTTTTAAAGCCTGTAAGGTTATAAAAAACAATGGAAAACTAATAATAATCACAAAATGCCAATTTTGGTGGAGGTGCCGGGTCGAAGCAGTACCATATTATGTATTTTGTTCTAAAGAGGCTATTACCCCAAAAAATTATTTTTTTACCACAAAATCTATAGTGTAAACTACACTTAAATTACCGTTTAAAAAATAATATCTTATAACTGTGATTTTAAACGAATTTTTAAATTTTTTTGATCCAGAAATTTGTGAAAATTGGCGTTTTGGGAAATTTCTTAAATCGGCTTTAGCTTGCTTCTTTTTTGTTCCACATATATACAAGAGCATCGTACCAATCTAAAATGGCCCTTTATAACATCGTGTCTTGAAACTGTGCACAAATATACACTCAAACACGCAAAAATATGCATTCCAAATTCACACCCCTTCTTGGTAATCAGTTTATTTTGACCGAACCACTTGCCCAAATTAACAAAACAAAATATAGAGGATTTGCAGAAAAAGCTGCAGAGAACGTTAATAATGGCCAATATTTTTTTGGATCAAAATCCTCCCAAGGTCACGGGGCACAAAGATCGGCCCCATGTTATTTCTTATGGGAGATTTTTGCCGATGAGATCTAGCTCGAAATATACCAAGTTTGACAATTTTTTGGGGGGTCATGGTGCACCCAATATTTTTTCTGTTGATTTCTAAATTCATAACTAGTAAGCCTGAATTAAATATATTTTTGAAGTTTAGCGGTTGAATACTTTAATGCATTTGTAATATTTTAACTCTACTTTCACTTAATACCTGAGTATCACGTAGAGTGTACTGAATGTGTCTGTTTGTCTGCTGCAGAAAGACGACCGAGTATGCGCCCAGCTGTTTTGTTTCGACGCCGGCTCGGGTTACTGCGTAGCGTACCGTCCGGCTGCAGAGGGCTCTTCTTGCGGGGACGGACAGGTGGGTAAAACAAGCAACAAGTGTTTGTAAGATAAACGCTTCATCTTGAGGTGTGTAGAAGCATCTTAGCGTCCGACCACAACATCATGCCCAAGATCCGTTGTACTTTGGGAGAGAGTTCTAAATCTTACAAATCTGAGTACCCATAGAACCCACGGATTGGACATTTTTGATAATTGTGGTGTTTATTAAAAATACTTGAATACGTAAAATATATATTTGGAACAATGAACAGTTCTCTATTAACGTATAGCTTATTTTGAAGGTTTATATTATATTTCAGTCCTTAAAATGTATCTTTGATACAATGAACAGTTCTCTATTAACTAATAGCTTAATTTATAATGTTTCTATAATATTTCATCCCTAACAATTTGATCAAAGATTGAAATACAAATAATAATTACTGTGTTTACTAGTAAGTTTTAAAAAATTATTTACACATCCATAAATATGTGCACAGGCATTATCATTTAACTTTTTTTTCTTTCCGTAAAACTGGTGGATACTTGGCTAATTCTTGTTATGTGTTACAGTACTGTATAAACGGTCGGTGTACGACGGAGCACGAGAACATTATACCCGACTACTCTCAGAACACCCCGTCCTACCTGAGGCGGATAGACGGAGACGCGTCGGCGACTCAGTCTAGGCCGGTCTACGCCTCGCTCAACCAGACTACACAGAGGTAGGGCGCATGCGCACCGCTCTGGGGGTGGAGGCGGGAGATGTTGGCACTGTCGGATCTAGGATTACGGGCACAGTTAAGCCATTGCATACAACTACGTTTAGAGGGGAATTTATAACTAATATTTATGTGATTTTACAATAGCCGATCTTGCAGCATTTTCAATTTGTTCATTTATGATATTGTGCGAGTATAGTAGAGTTACTTCATATGATGTGACTAAAGTCATATAAGTTGTAACTAGGTCCCGAGCATTTATGGTACAATTAGTAACTATTCTCAATACAAATTCAATAAAATTTAATGATAGTAAATTAATTTAAAGTTGGCTGCAGACTGAGGAAGACCGATCAAATGGACTTTTTTTATAACAGATATTTTAAAAAAAAGTAATTGATATAGAAGATCTAACAACCGGTACATAATAACATGACTGTACTGTACTAGATTGATTTACAAATTAATTTTTGTGGTATAGTAATCCAGTTGTCTAAGCCCACCCGGAAAGTAGGAGACCAAGATTTAAATCGCGGTCGGGTTAGATAATTTAATTTCTAGATTGTATAAAATAAGAGGCTACAGTAAAAAATCTTGTCGAAGGCTTTCACGACCTGAGTCAATATTACAACTTAGCTGTCGGAATATACCGATAGATAAAGTAAGTTTTAAAATATAATTTTCTTATGAAATAATTGATAGAGAGAGTAGAGATAGGTCTTGCAAATAATGGAAATAATTTTTTTTTAATGAAATTCAAAGATCCAGCCCTACTGGAATCTTTAGTTGAAGAACCTCTGCCTGTAATTTGCTGCTGCGTCAAATCTTAGCTAAGCGCCACGGGAAGGGGGGTCGTTGGTTGCACTTAGTATCAAGCCAACTCCACTACAATTCCTGCTTCCGACATTGGGGTGTTGTAAATAGTGTATTTGTACATAAACTCCTGTATATAAAATAAAGTGAATGGTGAATGAATCAAATGCAGCATGTTGAGGATTTGCACTGCTTTGAATGTCATGCGGTTAAATACAGTGTTGTTCAGGATTCAGTGTTAAAGAATCTAGATATAGATACAGAAATCTATAATTTGTACATACTAGTACGGTACATAGCTGGAATACCCTAATTGTACGGTATATTACATACGCTGGTACCAATACATTTAAAAATTCTGTTTAAATCTGTGTAATAAAAGCAGTTAATTCGGAATTATTTACTTTTTTTAAAACTTTTTTTTGTGTGGCTCGTTGGTCTTGTTGTTAGCGTATCTGCTTCCAATGCAGAAGGTCCAGGGTTCGATTCCCGTTAAAGTCAGTAGTTTTTTAACTTCTGATTTGGACTTGAGTCCATCAGTTCGTGTCTTAGGAGTTTGTAAACGGTGACTTTGGAGCCGTCCTAGCAACAAAGCACATAGTAAATTCAGAGTTCTTCTGAATCGGCATTGTTGATTCTGGCGTTGATTCGCGGATGTTCGCACTGTCCATACCACTGATTGCTATATTTCCTATTAAAAACATCGATCTTTGGTTGGTTATCGCTCACTCGTCGATTGCGTCGGGGCCTACAGGGTTGGCTTGGTCGCTTTGATTTAAAGTCCTCCACTGAAAATCAGTTATATAACTGAGTGGATAGACTCTAAATACAATTTATTTTTATTTTATTTATAACACCAGAACTTGTTTAAACATTATTCTCTGCAAGCGGCTAAGAGTGACAATACATAAGGATCGTAATTCAGTAATTAAGGTTAGTTAACTTTTAGTAACGTACGTTTCAAAAACTACTTTTATTGGAACATGTTGCGGGTACATGACATGAAAATAATATAATGTAAGGTACCTGGAAACTAAATAATGTCGGTAGATGCCACAGAGAAAGAAGTTTAGATACAGTTTTCATTTACTGAACAACGCTGTCTTTAACAATCCTGATCACACCACGATTATGCAGTCAGCAAAGTAAACGCAACTCGAAAGTAGTATGTGTCTGTATGATTGTGTTTGGGTTGCGTTGTCACTGATATTTGTTCCCAAGTTGTAATAATATTAAATGTATGTTATGAGGGTGTGTTTGCAAACTGCATGCATTATTTGTTGGAAATTATATGGGTATGTAATATGTATGTTAAATGATATTTGTTGCTGAAAATAAATTGCTCATATTACAAGATTTTATAGAGCTTAATGTTAGTTTAAGCAAGTCAATATAATATTTGCATGCATAAAATATTAAATTACATATTTTGGATGTTTGCAACCTAATATTTGAAGATTGAATTTTATATTAGTTATAATAGTTTATAGTCAAGTGTAGAATAACTGAATTAGAGCTCACCGTTTATTTAAAACAATTGGGAAATTTAGTTTATCAATAACATGTATTGCATAATAATTAGTTGATAGTAATTACAGTAAAAATCTGCCCCGACTGGGGATCAAACCCAGAACCTCCGGCTTTAAGCTGCTCTACCATCTGAGCTATTGGGGCTACAAAGCAAACATTTTCTAAATTCCATGTTATCTTTCAAGAATTTTAGAATATTATACACATTATTTATTTTATCATAACCACACTGGAGTGCCAAGTAGTCTACAATACCAGTGATTTTTTTCTGGAACTTTTCCTGAAGCCAGTTTTTATCAGATTGTTACCAGCCTTTGCACATATTATGGTCATGTATATACAGTCTTCTATAGAGGCACATTTAAAAAACATAACATGTAATCTAAACTAGGAAGCTTTGTAAACGCTTTTTCAGGCGCGTTGTTGGATGAGCGTAATTTTTTTAATACGAAAAAAGCGTAAAATTGCGATTTTCACGAGAAATAATTTTTTTATTATGCTCAAATTTCACACGAATATATTATTCTATAAAATTAAGGTTCTGTGAAAAAATCATTACAATTGACTAAAGCATGTAGGTGTTATAAGTCGAAGAAATTTAAAAAATCGAGAAAAATTGTAAAATTGCAATTATCATGAGAAATAATTTTTTGATTGCGCTCAAATTTCACACGAATATATAAATTCATAAAATTAAGGTTCTGTAAAAAAATCATTACAATCGGATAAGGCACGTAAGTGTCGAAGTCGAAGAAATTTTAAAAATTTAAAAAAGCTTAAAATTGCGATTTTCATGAGAAATAATTTTTTGATTACGCTCAAATTTCACACGCATATATATTATTTCATAAAATAAAGGTTCTGTCAAAAAATCATCACAATCGGATAAAGCATGTCTAAGTGTTATAAGTCGAAGAAATTTTTTAAAAATAAAAAAAATCGTAAAATTGCGATTTTCATGAGAAATAATTTTTTGATTGCGCTCAAAATGTGGCAGTTCTAAGTTCAGAGATTTCGAAGGCCGCCACAAAATTTCATCGCAATTGGAGTATCGGTTTAGCCGGAATCGTGCTAACAGACACACAAAAATACGAAGGAAAAAAAAAGGAAAAAAACATTCCCGTTTTTTTTTCTCCAGTGTAGTGAAATGGAATCTTCGCTTTGCTCGCTACGCTCACTACGCTCATCCAATAAAGTAAATGGATTTTTAGTATTGGCAGTTTCAAAACTTAGGTATTCGTGCGTAATGCGCAATAATGTTTAGGAATCTTTGACTATAGAAGAGTGACCATATCCTTGCTTGACAATTAAGCAAAATTTAATATTGATTGGATGACAAATGGAAGCAGGAAAAGTTCCCAAAAAAGTTTCAAATAGGTATAGTTGACTCTTATATAGGCAGACAATCACAACATTGTGTTGAATTATGCTTAAAAGCACAGGCTCAGTTTAATATAGGTTTACGGTAATATTTTATTCACTATTACAGATTTGTATTTCATAGCAAGTTCTCTAATTTTATACTACTGAATCACTGTAAATACGGCAGTGGCCCATTCTGAGGCTGGCATGAATGGTGATATGTGGGCAAAAATAATAGCACAAGAAATCTGCAATCAGGAAAATGTAAATGAGCATAGCCAATAAGCCAAGTTCACATATTAAATTATTTCTCAATTTCATTAATCGGTAAACACACCCGTAGCTGTAATAGATTTTATGTAAATCAATACAGAAATTACAAATCTCTATCTATTCAAGATCTACAATGCACCAACAATCCAGATGTTATGAAGTTGACTCGATAGCTTTGGGGTCAAGCACTCGACCAGCAATCGGGAGACCGGAGTTCAATGCCCCGCTGAGGTGGATTTTGTTAAATTTCTGGATTGATTTACATTAAATATTTAATGATTATAGCGATTGAGATCCATTGGATCATCTAATAAATCAGTTGTTATATTTCACTTAAATCTTTTTCATTCTTTCTTTTTCTTTGTTCTTTAAGCAAATTTCTATTTTATTCGTGTTAATTTATCGCACTTCACCCTCAGCCGCTTGCGGAGAACAATGTGTATAACATGTTTCTGGTGTTAGATAAAAATAAAAAAATATTCTATTAAATTATTGTAGTATTTGTAAACATGTACTTTGTATTAATCAGTACGCTGGAACCCCGTTGTCTTCCATATTAAAATATTAATTGACCAGCTGTTAAATAGGTACTAATGATTGAATTTACTACTATTCAAAATTAGCTTTATCTACAACTCACTATTTTTTTGTATTTATGTTCTTATTTTTATTTATTGACCGTGTAAATATTTTTTAACTGAATAGGATAAACGTTAAATAAATAAACAAACCTTTGAACAATCGGAATGGCAATGCATTAGATTAGTCCAACACTTCATTGTTTAGTGCACAGATTGGCTGTGATATTTGAAGTATAGGAAGTGAGATTGTTCAACCATTTATTAGTGATTTATTTAAAATATTATTGAAATCTGTTAAACAGTAAGTGATGTATAATCTCTTGTATAGAAATACTGCAGATAATGGCTTTAAATCTGTGTCCTTATTGGCTATGTTCGTTTACAGTTTTAGTTAGTTGAGTGTTGGCTTTTGGCTTTTGTGTTTTGTAAATATGTTGTGCATTGTCTTTGTAAATATTTCATCGATCTGTTTGTAAATAATATGTTGTGAATTGTGTCTGTATTGTGTTGTGCACTGTGTCTGTATATATATATATGTTGTGCACTGTGATGGGGTTGCACGCTTGTGTTAAACAATATTGTGTTATTCACGACAACAGGTATTCTTGGAACGACTACGCGAGCACTAAGGCGATCGACTCAACAACCACCACCACAACCACGACGACCACCCCTCTGCCCCCCACCCCCTCCACCACCCGCTACACCTACAACTACAACAACGTCGTATCCACCACCAAGAGCCAGTACGGCTTCAACGCTTACACGACGACGAAGAGCCCCTACAAGTACTCAGTCACAACCTCCACCGCTAAAAACCCGTACGCGTACACAAACCGGTTTTACTCCAGTCGACTACAGCCAAACCTTACGAGTACAAAAACAGCTACACACAAACCACAAAGAACCCCTTCAGCTACAACAAAGACGTCACAACAAAATCCCCTTATTATAGCTACACTAAAGCTACAACAACAAAAAGTCCTTATGATTTCACGAGCATATTCAAAACAACTAGTAGCACAACTCAAGCCCCAACCACCACTAAATACGCTTATTACCCTTATAATAAAAAAGATGTAACGACCACAACAAAAAATCCTTACGGATATAATTTTAACTATATATCCACCACGAAAAAGGCAAATAGTTACACTAATTATAATCAGTATTACTCAACGACTGTGAACCCATACGCTGCATATACAACGACAACGACGGCGAAGTATACCACACCCCACAATGCATACTTCACAACTACGACAAAAAAGTCGTCGGTGCCTTACTACCAAACATCAGCCACTCAAAACGCCGAGTTTATTGTCAGTGTTAGAGATGCTAAAGCCGTCGTAGAGAATGGTAAGTCTGGCGACTAACGGATGACTCAACCTCTTCAGGAATCACTTCTTAACAACCTATCGACGACATTGTTTGTCGCTCGTCTTCAAGACTATACATTTAACAGTCGATCAAACTCTTGACTTGCCAGTCTTCGGCATACACAGTAACCAATCATACATTTGGTCTTCTAGACTTCATCCGATGTCAAACATTTCAAATAACATGGATCTTGGTAACTTAAAGGAAAAATATCACTGCAGCCATTACGGCATTTCTTAACTATTACCATTAATTACCAATCTAACAAACAGTAAAACACAATCTTGACTCACTTTTATTTACATCATTTATAGCAGAAACTTTGTACAAAATTCCTCCTTTTCACTCTATTTTAACCTAAATATATTAAACATGCTCAACTTTGCCTCGTTTGAACTGCATCAATTTTCATCTTTATAAAGTTACTGACAACTTGATTTTCTTCTTAAATTTAATACATTTCAGAATTCATGCCTCATAAACTTTCTATGAACGTTAAACACTCAACAAACACAACTTTTGCTCATACATACTTTTTAACAACAAGACT
This sequence comes from Sweltsa coloradensis, assembly GCA_024449915.1. Classification (NCBI taxonomy): domain Eukaryota; kingdom Metazoa; phylum Arthropoda; class Insecta; order Plecoptera; family Chloroperlidae; genus Sweltsa; species Sweltsa coloradensis. Next base: position 261,952 of record JAMZAV010000618.1, read on the forward strand.
TTGGTTTACTACAGTATACGCTGCAACCATAATATCTTGACTTTCCTATACTTTCTACATACATAACAAGCAGATCAATCAAAATATTAATTTCAGCTTCCTTTCTCTTCCACTTCTTTTTTCAGCTGATCTTTGAGGTCATAGTTGACCTTATGACATTATCACTTCTATAACGTACCAACTCTAGCCTGACTAAAACATCCTCTTCTTTGTTCTCCAGGTTGATAATGAATCTACTTGAACTCATCGCTGTAATCTATTGTACCGGTACCGGTACTTGTTCACTGTACTTGTAAATACTTGTTGCTGTACATACATCTGCTTCTTGCATGGAGCTCCTGGGTGATTGGGGTTTGGAGTGAATAATTTAGTAATAGTGTACATAAAAATGATGCATCTGCATATTGGTTGCAATTGTGAAGGGGGATTTTTATAAGTACTAATTGTTAAATAATTAACTTTTAGCATGGCCCTGAAATTGATTGCTAATTGTGAGAGTTGATAAGACTTAATAAATATATTTTATCAGTGGGTTGTTAGATAAACCCGTATTTTATCATTTCATTGAAAAAAGGAAATAAAAAGGAAATTTCATTATCAAAATGAATTTTCATCAAGTAAGCTGAATATAGTTTTCACAATAGTATTTGGGCAAAATCAATTTCTACATCATCAACCCTGATATTGTTGATAATTGCATTTATTTTGTTGTTTGTTATTTTTTGGTGATAGTGTATAATCAAAATGCAATCTCAATTTAACAAACAACTTGGAACATAATTTAGAATTTTGTCTAGGTAACAATAAAAATTAATGTTTTAAAATTTTGTTATCATAGCAATGAAGGCTATTTCAATTTTCAAAAAATATCATCAGTATCTATTCCCAAAGTTTCTTGTGTGATGTCACGGTTATTATAAATAAGCCAAGATTTAAATATGACTTGATATCTTTAGTTTTTATTTCATATTTCATATTTATAATATTCGTCCATATTCAAGTTGGAGACGAGTTATAAATAAATAAATAAATAAATAAATAAAATAAATAAGAACTAATGTACACGTAATGAGTTTACATGTTCTTTGGCCAACAAAGTTTAAAATCCTCCACACATTCTGTCTCTTATAGCCTCATTGCCCAGGTTTGTTAATAAAGCATCTAGTAGAAAGTTTGGGTAAAATGGATAGAACAAGTAGTAGTGAGACTACTTAAATTAAAATTATTGCCACATTGAAATTTCCATCTTTTATGTAATTGCACAAGGTACGGTAATCATGCGGAACCGTTGTTTGTCACATTTAATTGCTTTGTAGATGCTTTTACTTCCAACCCCGATCTTCTTAGTCTCAGATTCAACCCAAAAGATTCAAGATAGCGTACAAGAAACAACTGTAGCAGGTTTAGGACCTTATGAGCGTCATCTTACACTTGGAACGGGAACTAGTAGTAGCTTGTGGGCGCTTAGTTCGGGATGTATAGTAGCTTGGCGTCACACAAGAATGTATAGGTAAAGATTATAGATATATAATATATTAAAGTGAATGAAGTTTTATGAATGAAGTTAACCCCAAGGGCTGAAAGTTAAACATCGTTCCTGTTTGTTCAGTGGGAGACACTGAGTGCGTGGACACGGCTACCAACCTAAGCGGCAGTATGACGTGTACGGACTTCCTGCTGCGATACGCCTACCAGTATTGCCAAAACAAATACATGAAGCAAAAGTGCTGTGCCTCGCACAAGAAGATCTGCGAGTCCAAGTCCACGAGTTGACCGTGACACAGTGCTGCCATCACGAGGACACAAACCACCAGAACAGCTGCAGCGCCGACTTGCAGTTATCCTACTTGCCAATACGAACATTACAAACACAACGAGACTTCCAGTACTGCCAATATTAAAGCTTTATAAAGAAAATGTGCGCGTTGTTAGGCTATTTTCGATTATGAAAGAATACAGATTTACTCAATGCATTAAACGTACTAAGTACGTGCATTGCTGAGTTTCAGTGAACGTGCATCGATATAATATAAAGCAACGTAAGGCTATACAGAAGTGCTAGATTTTCTCAATATATTGTAATGTTGTACGTACAGAAACATTAATATATTTATTATGTCTGTATTTTTTCATGGCAAATAGTTGTTGATTTGATTGTTCAAAATATAGATCGAATAACATTTGAATGGTCACCACAGACAATAATTTTCTCATGATGTAGGTTTACGAAACTTTCCAGTACTTATCAATGTAAAAGTAATGTTTTAAGTTAAATGTCTGCTGATTAAGTACTGGTATCAGTGTGTAACTTATTTGTGTATCAAAGAATCTATAAGGCCAATGTGAAAGAGCCTGTATTGTATTATTCATTATTTAATAAATTCTTTGTCATAAAACATAAACGCGACCGATTTATGAAGGAAGGAAGCCAACTGTATATAATATTTTACCTTCAAAGAGTGCGATTAAGTGATATTAACATAAACCGATGATATTATAATATCGCAAACGTGCACCATGTGCAAGAAGAATGTTGACGATGTAATATTATGTACCCATCCATGCAGGGTGGGGGAAAGCAGGAAATTATACATGAACAAGGAAATCAGTTTAAAATTGATTAACTTGTTAAAGAGAATTTAATTTAATTATGTTAGACCTTTGTAAATATAAAATGTTACTATTTGTTGAATTTAAGGTATTTATGGATAAAAAGCTTGGGTTTATTTCCTTCATAGACAATACATAATTTTTAGAACTGTTCATTTTTGCTTTGTTTAAAATGCTTGTCAGAGAAAATGAAACATTGTAAGACTTGCTCTTCAATCTCACGATGATAAATTGTCTTATTTATGATTGGTCGAAGAACTAATTTCACAAAGAACATCATTGGGCGATACCTTTGCTATTGACAAACGTTTTGCCCTCGTAGAAGCTACGTATGAAATTACTTGTGTGTTATTTAAATTTTAAAAAAATAAACGTATTTCAAATCAATAATGCACTGAAATTATTTGGAATTATCTTTTCGAGAAATGTTGAAAAAATACAAAAAATTAAACTGTACAAAATTTGAAAATAAAAACGACTCTTCGAAACTGTGCAAACATTATGTGTTATTCGTGCATTATCTTCCCTTGTTAGCAATGTCAGCACGTTCCAGTACACTCCACATGGACATATCACCGACATCCTCCAGTCTGCAAACCAGGTAGGTAGGCTACTAGGTATAATCTTCTAATAAACACTCTAGCATCTTGTTTGCATCCCCTGCTTCTCTCCCTCTACCCTCCTACACATGAAAAGCAATTTTCTTAAGTTTTTCCTTTTATACTAGGTAGTTACAAACTTGTGGTGTTATTTTGAAAATAATTCAATCATTGTTTATTTTTGTTAAGCAGTTGTTTAATACATGTAAAAACTTAAAAAATGAAGCCCCCTTTTTACGAAGATTCAAGATGTTTCAAAATGTCATTGATTTAATTACTATTTGTTTTGTTTGGGTAGAGTAGAGTAGGGCCGAGTTTAAAATCAAACATTTAATATAGTATTTAATTTCTCAAATTGTAGTCTATGAATATAAACACGCTTGTATTGACGTAGGCTTCTTCCCTCTGAAGTTTTTTTAAATATGTAGGGAAATATTTTTTAAGGATGTGGTCTGCGGTTTTCGTGCTAGTTAGTTAATGTTTGTTGTTGCACGTTTTGGATGTAAACTAGGTACGAGTGTCGAGTAAAGTGTTTCAGACGTATTTTACCGCCCCTAAACAAAATATTTTTATTCATGCAGTAGTACAAATGGGATTCAGGAGAAGCTTCGTTGTGATTGATTGATTGGATATTGCTTAACGTCTCATATTTATGCACTTTGGCTAATCGAGAAGCTTCGTTGTGAGATGGGATAAGAATCATTTTCAAGACTTCAACAAGTATTTATAAAAAAACAGTTTATTGTTGTAACTTCACTAAGTGTTTACAGTTCACATGCTACACAGATGCTAGGCCTGGCCTTAAGTTTAGGCTGCATGAGCAAAGACATGTAGAGGTAAAAATTAAGTAGGTAAGTAGAAATCCTTAACAAAAACAAAATAGTTTTAAAAGATGCCTCCACAACCCCAACTAAGTTCCTTCTTAATTCTTGATTTCCATGAAACCAGTTGCGTGAGCAGCGTACCGGACCACCATCGCAATGCTGCAACAGAAAACAAACGGGATGCAGGAAACTTTCATGTCGGCAACGTGTAGGCAGTGCATTGGAAGTTTGGGAAGTAATACAGAAAACTTAATGCCAGATGTTACTCAAGGGATAGAAGTTTAAAAGGGATTTAAAATTGTCAATGTTGGGAGACTTAACTCAAATTTATAAACAATGGCTTACTATAGGCAGGGTAAGGCTAGTATTAACTATTTACACCGACGGTATCTACAAAACAAACAGGGCAGGGCTGCACCTACCTAAGGAAAGCGACCAGGCCAGCCGGCATTATCTTGCCCGTGTTGTAGAATCGGTTACCCATCACTCCGGCGAGCACAGCGCTAGTGCCAAGCGACAGGTAGTAGTTGTTAGGGTTCTGCGAGGTTTGGTACGAGCCGTATCCCAGGATACCTCCAAACAGTAGGCCTGCACCCAACGAAGGTATACTCCCTGAAAAACCAACAAACACTTAGGAGTGATTTGATTTTCAAAACCTTAAAACAGGCAACAGTTAAGTACCGGTAGGGCCTAACCAAATTGCTTTACCAATTGCTACCTTTTTAAGCCTACATCTGCAGAGCAGATGGATGGTTCATACAGTGGATTTGAGTTATAATTATGTAGGCCTAATCTTGCATATTTTTTCAAAGTTTTCTGCAAATGAAAAATTGGTTGAAATGATGATGTAATGGCCATTGAGAGAATAATTATTGCTAATTATGGCAACACATTTAATATGCCTTTTTGGGAATGTAGCCCTAAGTAAGTAATTTGAGTACAAATTAAATAAACGCTTGACCCAAGACACTCGCGAATTAACATGTGTGATTTTGCCTTCCACTCATCGAGATCAAAACACAGAGCATGGTAATATTTACAAAGAGAAACTGCTATGCCCCAGTGGTAGGTACTTCATATAATAAATGTTTACAAATTATTCACAATTGGTTGGTAAGTATGTGAAGAAGGGTTAACTTTTCGATAACCATCTTAATGCGGATAGTAGGACGGTAGATATTAAACGCTTAATTAAACGAAACGGACAGCCCTGTTGTAAAATGTTCATGCATGTGCTGAAGAATGACAGAAAGTTAAATAAAGAGTGATGACCGAGGGAAAGAGGAAAAGCCACAACAACATGAGAGTGTAGGCCCTAGGTCCTCCGTCCCTCCAACTCTCTCTAAGGGGGGGGGGGGCCTTTCCCAAAATATTGTTGGACTGATACTCATTTGATCTAAATCTTAAGGTTTAAGCCTAGACCTATTAAATGACTCAGCAGAAAAGCTAGATAATGCACAGACTGGCCATGAGTAATAATAATTAGCACCCAAAGATAGAATCCTAATCCAACTTAACCATACTTTTTTGTTTTTCTTACCAGCTTTTACGTAACCCATTACTCCTCCTGCTGCAACTGTTGCAGCATAAGCAAAACCTATCATATCAAATCCCATGTTGATTAATTGTTTGAGTGTTTTAAACTAATACAAAAATGTAAATTTTCAATGTTTTTTTGTGTTATGATATTCTCTCGCACAGTGGACACTGCCGTTGTGATTTTCAGGCTCTCCTACGTGGGCTCGAGTTTTAGACGGCAGTGGAAAATGTGGAATGCGAGATTTCCTCGATAATCGATTGTTGTCACTTTGGTGTGGTTCATCTGTCAAGTGTGTGTCAAGTGTGAAGAAGCTCGAGCGTTTTTTCGTTAGTTCAGCGTAAAATATCGTGTAAAAATGTTGAGTGATTTGCCGCCTAATGTGAAAAAAATTTGTGTGCATACAGGAAATATCTTGAGCTTAAACGAAGTGAAGAAAAAGGCTGGGCAGAATCCTACCGATGAGGTAGGCTGACATGTCCTTAACCTAAAAGTAGCAATCTGAATTGCGGCCTAAGCTAGGCCTAGCCCTAAGCTTCATTATTCAGCATCTCCCTGAGAGGAAGAAGCCTTTATACTTACATAACCTTTCTAATATGACATCTAGGCTATTCATTGCGTAGACTACTAAGCCGCCTAGGCCTAGGCTTGCATTGCGTAGGTGTGAGTGTTGACTGAGGATCTAGGCCCCTAGCCCCTCGGCCACGATAGCCCTACTTGTTTTATAGCCCTATACTGTGCATTTGATTTGATTTTTCAAAAGGTCACTTCTGTGCTAGTTTGTCAATGCAAACCTAAAGTCCCAGGCTAGCCTGCATAGGCTTAGTGCCTAGGCCTAGTGAGTGAGGGACAAACATTCTGGTCTTGGTCAGCTTAGACCTAGGCCTAGGCCTACCAATGCTAGATAAATGGGACTCGCTCACTACCCCTAGACTTAGTACATTTTTTGATTTGGTGCCTAGGGCTAGGTAGGCTAGGCCTAGCCTAGGTTTTGTGGGGTCATATTCTCATTAGGAAGGAGTGGAACTGTGTTGACACAGTAGGTAGCTTAGGCCCTATATGACCTTCAGTTGTGCAACATCATTATTCAATCAACAGCTAGGACAGTAGATAGTATGACAAGATAGCCTGTAGTCCTCATCATTTGACGAAATATCCAGAGTTGCCACCGTACTAGCCACTTGTGTAACTTTCCAGTAGCTAAAAAAAAAAAACTACTTAGGTTAAGATCCCTATTGCCTATGCCTACTAATCTTAAGCCTACTTTTTAAATAGGCCAAATTGGCTTAATGGTAAATAGGTCATGCTTAATAAACTAGGTCTAGTGGCTCTGTTTAAACAAAGTGTCACCTAGATTACCGTAGCTATACTCGCTCATCTCACCAACCTTTAAGGCCTATAATCTGTTTTTGAAAGTCCCCTATAGCGAGCCGCAAGGCTCATTGGGGGCTTGATCAATTTATGTAAACTGAACTAATCAACTGTACCCTAATAAAGAACCATACTACAAATACAAATAAGTCCGTAATATTCATAATATGGTTAGCCGTAGGCCTTCTAATTAGCGATTCGCACTAATCGTATGGTCATCGTCCATAGGCTAAGGCCGCGTTCCCACTAATTGGTTTAGTTATAAGGGGATAGGAAATACGTGTTAAATCGTTTACGTTTTTGTCCTAAGAAATTGTTATAACAAAACCATAATTCTTATGACGGATCAATCAGACGTTTTGTTATTTATACAATGACCAATGAAAAGTTTTAACATCATTATGACAGGCCACTGAAACATTACTAACCAATCAGGATATCGGATTTCTTGTTACCATAACAACCAATAACAATTTCTTAAGACTAAAACAAAGTTATGGGAACGCGGCCTAACAGTCGGCGTCGTTGTGGGCATACCGATTCGACTAATAGCTTGCAATGCGATAGAATCATTGATTCCGGTACATAGAAAGTAGAAGATCGGAAAGATATCCGGACGATTTTGTTAGGCTAAGCAATTTACTAAAGTGAGGAAATCCTTGTAAAAACACAATTGCAATATTGTAGGGCCTAGAGAAGACTAAAAGGTTTTTAAAGCCCACAATATGCTCTCTCAATATCCTGCGCCACCAACGACTGCGTTGAGTGCTGCTTATTAAAAATATACAGAACCCGGTTAGGTACTTGTTGCTGACTTTACAAACTATTCCATTTTTTTCCAAGACCTGCCTGCAGTGGCAGCTTGAAGGTTCCAAAGTGAATGGTGCCAGACATTTCCCATACCCACCCACCCACCCCCTAGTGGTGAGATATAATTTTGGAGTGGCTAAAGAGAAATGTTCCCTTTTTTTTGCTTTTTAATGTTATTTTTAGCGGAAATCTGTTAGTTTAAGTGCAGAAGAATGAAAACTGATTGCTTTTTGTCATAAAAAAACTTTTTTCTATCGGCAACTCCCCCGGACCCCCACCCACCCCCTACAGGTACCGGTGCCATGGCACCGGTCAGGGTATAGGTCAAGCCGCCACTGCCTGCCTGTACAATGAACCTGTAGTGAACTCCGTGCACATTTTATAAGCTGAAACTGTTAATTCTACACGTCCATGATTCTGTGCGGTCTATTTCCGCGGAGCCCGTAATGACGTAGACAACCCAAGCCTACCGGTACCTTATCATAACCACCGACTAAAGCTACTTGATAACAATCCTAGTATGATTGGAGAAGGGTTGACAGGTTTGGAAAGCATAGAGAACATAAAGAACATAAAACCCAGCCTGAAGGGCTGGGGGGGACAAAACTTTTCACCTGCTGATGACAACTGCAGCTAATTTAAAGTTGTTTGTTACCTTAATCCACGACGCGTTTCGTCCTTCTGGGACTCGTCAGGCGGATGGTGGCCACTAAAAATCCGCTAACTACATGCAAACAAAACTCACAACACATAACCAAACCTGTGGTAGGGCCACGCAAGAAGTAAATTCTGCAAGCATGTTGTCATCATCAGCAAGGTTACTTCACACACCATTCATACTGGGGCACACAGTGAGCACAGACAGTAAGGGGGCTTCCCTCCCAACTCTGGTGCTCGGGAGACAAGAAATCCATGACTTAGGCAACAAGAGAAAAGCTGCCCCTCCTGCTGTTGCTGGGCAAGGGTGCCTCTTCATTCATTCTAAGAGAAAAGGTTAGAGATAGGAAGGGTGGAAAGTCACAACACAGCACAACCAGTCAGCACAGCCCCCAGCCCTTCAGGCTGGGTTTTATGTTCTTAATGTTCTCTATGCTTTCCCAACCTGTCAACCCTTCTCCAATCATACTATTTACTAACCGATTGGCCTTTCCCTAATTGATAGCAATCCTGTATAGCATATCTTGATTGATAATTGCCCACACTCAAGTTTAATTGTAACTGTGTTGGTGTGAAAGTATAAGTTGTGTTTAAGGAGTAAGTAGGCCTAATATTGCAGATCTAGAAGATCCAGAATTGAGTTTAAGATTAGGGTTAGGGTAAAGTATTTTTCTAGAACATAAACCTAGCTGTTATTAGATAGATGAATATTCTTTCAGGCTTGTGTTGTAACTCTTCATCTTCTTCTCTTATGCCCACATTGGCATTATCTATGTCATCATGTGTCTTGAGAACCAGTAAAGATAGGACTCCTGTCCATACCCCTTGGCATTTCTTCACAGTGTCCTTTCAGTGTAGTGCATAATAAATAGATGTTGTCTGTCCTGTGTTCCATTAGGTACCGCAGAGCTAAGAAGAAGAAGTAAAAGAAATTATGCAACCTTTTATCACATGCTAGCAAATGAATCTTGGTTGGATGTAATGAATGATAAATGTCTGGAGTCACAGGCCGAAAAACTAGTAACAACATTTACTTCCTACTTAAATCAAGCATTTCCGCTAAAACTAAATAAACCAACAAAAAAGCATGACTCGAAATGGATAACTCACGGTATCATTAATTCTAGCCAAACTTTGAAAAGATTGTATAAAATTGCAAAATATGCACCAACCGACAAAAATACTAAACATTTTTACAGTTATAAACAAATATTTCAAAGGGTAACGCCTAGTAAAAAGGCAAGCCAAAAAAATGTACTTGGATGAGCAAATCCAAAAATCTCATAATAAAGTAAGGACTGCATGGAATATAATTAAGCGAGCGAAGCGAGCGTTTCCATTTGACTCTGCCGGAAAAAATAGTTACTGGTTTTGTTTTTTTTTTTTTTTTTTGTTTGTTTGTTTGTTTGTTTGTTTTTTTTTTTTTTTTTGTATGTCTCGCGATAACGTTCGAACGGAGGCTCAGATCGAGTTGAAATTTTCACCATCCGCAAGCTTTGTTCTCGATTGAATGCCATTAGTTTTGTGGCAAAATCGTTCAAAAAGTTAAAAAGTTACATTAAAGTTAATCGAAAGTTTTTTTTTTCAAACTCAACGGCGACAAAATCTGAGATAGCCAAATCATTTAGAATGTCCGTCCGGTCACGAATATGTTAATTTTATTTTGATCCGATAAGTAGTGTAGATGGAAATTACATTATAACAAAAGTAACGTTGCCATGGCAACGAAAAGACACGCGAAGTTTCTAATGCACTGCCACCTAGAAGTAATCAAAATACTTTCGAGGAAGCAGTCTATTATTTGTCAACAAAGAGTTTAAATAGTTTTCCCAAGGAGTCAAGGTCCTCTAGATGGCGGTGGATTTTAAAGTAAAGATTTAAACACGGGTTTACCCAAATACCTTGGCAATAATAAATAATACTGGAAACGCGAACGTCGTAAATTTTAAAATTAAAAAAAAATGTGCAATGTGGAACTATAGCACGTGCTCGCTTATCAACGCGTCCAACTGAGCGTTTCCTAGTTCATAAAGAATCTGGGAAAGAACCTGCCCCTAACGTTAACATAAATGTTTTCTCAGAGGGCCGTTTACTTGATATGCCGTACGAGGTAGCAAATATTTTGAATAAGTCATACATAGAAGTCGCAAAAAACAATCATATATTGACAAGTGCAAAAAACACAGAACTCGCGTTAAATAAATTAAAATAAATGCTTCTTCTACTCGTTGTAGCAAATCTATGTCTGTAGAACCGACGACATCGAAAGAAGTAGTAGATATAATCAAAGAAATGAAATGCACAAGCACAGTAGATATATTTGGAATAAACTCAATGGTAGTTAAACGTGTAGCTAAGTTTGTTGCTCTTCCGCTAGCAGAAATATGCAACAATTCTTTACAGACAGGACAAATTCCTAAATGGTTTAAATACACCAGGACTATTCCAATTTTTAAAAAAAGGTGACAAAAATTATAGACCTATATCGCTCTTGCCAATATTTTCAAAAGTGCTAGAAAAAATTATGGATAGAAGACTAGAAAGTTTTCTAAACAAAAATAAAATAATAAACCCCAATCAGAATGGCTTCAGGAAAGGTAGATCTACACTTACAGCAGCATTTTCTTTGACGGACATGATCTTAAAATCATTAGATAAAGGCGAAAAAGTTTTAGGGCTGTTTTTTGACTTATCGAAAGCCTTCAATACAATTAATCATTCAACTCTCCTTCAGAAAATGGAATTTTATGGTATACACGGTATTCCTCTGAAATGGTCCCAATCTTATCTCGAAAATAGACAGCAGTGTGTTGATATCACCTACTATAATAAGGAAGCAAATAGAGAAGAAATAGTTAGATCAGATTGGAGCACAATTGAAACGGGAGTTCCACAGGGGTCCGTCTTAGGTCCTACCATGTTTAATTTGCATACTAACGATTTGCCACTGAATGTGTCTTTGGGATTATTAATTCAATTTGCGGATGATAGTAATCAAATCTTAACTCATGCTGAAACGAATTAACTGGAACTGTCGGCAAATTATTCTATCAAGGAAAATAACGAATGGTTTCAAGTAAATGACCTTTCTATCAATAATACAAAAACAGTACTAGTTAACTTCCATACAAGTAAGGGTGAGATTATAGAAAATTTGAATGTATAGTAGTGAAAATGATGACACGGATAATATCCCTATATCAAAGGATGCTAACTTTTTAGGATTGTTCTTAGACAGCAGCTTAAACTGGAAACTACATGTACAAAAACTAGCATCCAAGCTAACAACTGCATGCTTTGTGTTGAAGAAAATGAATCGTCTGGTGAATGACACAATTTTAAGATCTATATACTTCTCATACTTTCATGCTATTATGTCCTACGGAATTGCACTTTGGGGAGACTCGACCGACAGTAACAAGATATTTATTCTACAGAAAAAGGCAATAAGAGCAATAACGAAATCTGGAAATAGGGATAGCTGTAGGCCACTTTTCAAAAAACTGAAAATTCTACCCAAGTCATGTGTATACATTTATGAAGTTATAACATTTATTCACAAAAATCTTAATTGGATGAGCGAAGCGAAGATTCCATTTCACTACACTGGAGAAAAAAATCCGGAATGTTTTTTTTTTTCTTTCTTTCTTTTTTTTTGTATTTTTGTCTGTCTGTTAACACGATTCCGGCTAAACCGATACTCCGATTGCGATGAAATTTTATGGATGCCTTCGAAATCTCTGAACTAAGAACTGCCACCTTTTTGAGCGCAATCGAAAAATTATTTCTCATGAAAATCGCAATTTTACGATTTTTTTCGATTTTTTTAAAATTTCTTCGACTTATAACTCCTACATGCTTTATCCGATTGTAATGATTTTTTCACAGAACCTTAATTTTATAATTGATATATTCGTGTGAAATTTGAGCGTAATCAAATAATTATTTCTCATGAAAATCGCAATTTTACGATTTTTTCCTATTCTTAAATTACAATTAATTTAAAAAAATTAAGTTAATTTTTTATTTAATTTGATTTAATTTAAAAAAAAATTTCAACAAAGTTCTGATTTTTTCACAGAACAACAGAAAATCCGCATAACACATGGCAGCTCAATGCACCAATTACGCTCATCCAACAACGCGGCGGGACTTAAGCGTTTTCCTAGTTTATTCACCTGTAATTCAGATGTCCATAATATTAATACTAGGAATAAGAATAATTTAAGATCATTAAAATGCAATCTGTCGATGCGACAGAAAGGGCTTGCAGTATCGGGCATTAACCTTTATAACTCCATTCCATCAGAATATAAAAACCTTAATGATCAATGATCAATGATGATGATCATTGATCATATTAAATTTAAGAAAAAAATTAAATTGTTTCTCATGGAAAGATGTTTTTATTCAGTGGAGGAGTTTAAATTGGATTCTCAAAATCAAATCTAAATTAAACAAAGGTTACTGATGGATTTTTAATGTTACTCCCAATTTTTTAAATTTAAATTATGTTATTATGTTATTATGTCATATTATGTTTATATGGTATCTCATTATTATAAATATTAATAATCTGACAACTCAAATGTTCAACTCATTTATATATTATGTGAATGTATATATGAACCAAAAGAGGCTAATAAATATCCTGTAATACTATACTATACTAATATAGGCTACTATAATACTATACTAAACTAATCACACCTACCGCCACCGGTCGGTATTCTATGTAGTAGGTGCTCAGTGGCGTATCCAGGAATTCCTAAAGAGGGGGTTAACCAATTAATTTACAGATGTACCTAAGGTTAGGCGGGTGGGTGGGGGGTTCGGGGGGAAAATTTTCTATTTCAAGGTCATTTTGTAAAATCTGTCTTTTAAACTCTTTTTCACTAAAATCCTGTTTTTAATCTAAAAGTTTTATCTTTCAACATCATTTTGGTGAAAATCTGTGCATTTTAGTAAACCATCACAATAACCGCTTTAAATCTAGCCTACTAAAATTCTCTTTTGGTCAGATGGTAATTTGCCTTTATAGTAGGCTATTGCTATAAAACAGTTACCGGTAGCCTTCTATATTGGTACTCCAAAGTGCACTTTCACACTTTTTTTTGCAAAAGGGAGGTTTTTCCCCCTTGGATATATGCCACTGTAGGTGCTTTTTTTCTAGCAAATCATGGCCAATATCTAGTCTGAACTGTGCTGTTGTAGTTCTTCTCCTGTAGGCTAATAGTTTGTCTTAATAAATAATTATGTATCTGATATAATTATGTATTAGAGTCAAGATCTTTTGCACTAAATTGTTATCAAGATTTGAACACAAGAATGATGGTTGAACACAAGAATGAAGATTCGCGTTCGGTGGTTTCTTCCGCGAAAGATTGATTACTCCCTGATTTGCTGTTCCTGATTTTTGGCAAACCTCATATTCGTTTGAGTGGGATTGTCTAATAAATCAGTTTTTTCTTTTTGTTTTTCTTTTTTAATGTTTTTTTTCTTCTTTTTTCTTTCTTTCTTTTTTTTCCTTTCATTTTTTCTTTTTTCTTTTATTTTCTTTTTCTTTTTTCTTTTCTTTTCATTCCCCACCCCCTTTTTTATATATTATTCGATTCATTCATTGAGCGAGCGAAGCGAGCGTCTCCACTTGACTCTTATGGCTCGAATGTCTGTTTTTTTTTTTTTTTTTTTTTTCTGTTACTGCTTCGATACAGGTCGCACCGTTTCTCTGATCGACCTGAAATTTTGCACACATGTACATACCACCTAGGCGGGTTGCTGTATAGTTTTGTGGCAAAATCGTTCAAAAAGTTAAAAAGTTACATTAAAGTTAATCAAAGTTTTTTTTTCAAACTAAACGGCGACAAAATCTGAGGTGGCCAAATCATTTAGAATGTCCGTCCGATCACGAATATGTTATTTTTATTTTGATCCGATAAGTAGTGTAGTCGGAAATTACATTATAACAAAGTCCCGTTACCATGGCAACGGAAAGTCGCTCAGCTTTTTTGGCTCATTATAGCGGTCGAACGGAGGCTCGGATCGAGTTGAAATTTTGACCATCCGCAAGTTTCGTTCCCGATTGAATGCCATTAGTTTTGTGGCAAAATCGTTCAAAAAGTTATAAAGTTACATTAAAGTTAATCTAAAGTTTTTTTTAAAACTAAACGGCGACAAAATCTGAGGTAGCCAAATCATTTAGAATGTCCGTCCGGTCACGAATATGTTAATTTATTTTGATCCGATAAGTAGTGTAGATAGAAATTACATTTTAACAAAAGTAACGTTACCATGGCAACGAAAAGTCGCACAAGAATTCTGGTCACTATGTACTGCCACCTAGAAGTAATCAAGAGTTAAAATAGTTTTCCCAAAGAAATGATGTCAAGGTCCTCTAGATGGCAGTGGATTTTATCCATTCTCTCCTATTTTACAAATTTTCAGGTAAATCGGTCAAGACCTTAAAGACTTATTGGTATGTAACATTATGGGAATGTCGTACTCGGGTCGTGTTGCACGTACCGGTGCTCGCTCAACAACGCGTCCAACTGAGCGTTTTCCTAGTAAATTGCATTTAATATCCTTTTTATTTGTTATCAAATTTGTTGAGTATTTAATGCATTGTTGTAATATTACTATTTCAAAGTTCATTGTTGTGTCTGCATCTATGTAATTGAGCGAGCGAAGCGAGCGTCTCCACTTGACTCTTATGGCTCGAATGTCTGTTTTTTTTTGTTTGTTTTTTTTTCTGTTACTGCTTCGATACAGGTCGCACCGTTTCTCTGATCGACCTGAAATTTTGCACACATGTACATACCACCTAGGCGGGTTGCTGTATAGTTTTGTGGCAAAATCGTTCAAAAAGTTAAAAAGTTACATTAAAGTTAATCGAAAGTTTTTTTTTCAAACTAAACGGCGACAAAATCTGAGGTGGCCAAATCATTTAGAATGTCCGTCCGATCACGAATATGTTATTTTTATTTTGATCCGATAAGTAGTGTAGTCGGAAATTACATTATAACAAAGTCCCGTTACCATGGCAACGGAAAGTCGCTCAGCTTTTTTGGCTCATTATAGCGGTCGAACGGAGGCTCGGATCGAGTTGAAATTTTGACCATCCGCAAGTTTCGTTCCTGATTGAATGCCATTAGTTTTGTGGCAAAATCGTTCAAAAAGTTATAAAGTTACATTAAAGTTAATCTAAAGTTTTTTTTTAAAACTAAACGGCGACAAAATCTGAGGTAGCCAAATCATTTAGAATGTCCGTCCGGTCACGAATATGTTAATTTTATTTTGATCCGATAAGTAGTGTAGATAGAAATTACATTTTAACAAAAGTAACGTTACCATGGCAACGAAAAGTCGCACAAGAATTCTGGTCACTATGTACTGCCACCTAGAAGTAATCAAGAGTTAAAATAGTTTTCCCAAAGAAATGATGTCAAGGTCCTCTAGATGGCAGTGGATTTTATCCATTCTCTCCTATTTTACAAATTTTCAGGTAAATCGGTCAAGACCTTAAAGACTTATTGGTATGTAACATTATGGGAATGTCGTACTCGGGTCGTGTTGCACGTACCGGTGCTCGCTCAACAACGCGTCCAACTGAGCGTTTTCCTAGTTAGATTTATTTAGTTGTCCTCCTTTGTAAATCAGTTTTTATAACTGAATAGGATAGACGTTAAATAAATAAATAAATAAATAAATAAACACGCATGTAAAGTTTAAGAGAGTATAGGACATGCGTTTTAGGCAAATTGCTGTTCGCTTGGCCGACTGACACCACAGGTGTCTGAAATTTTGAACATATGTCACGTATGTGGAAATATAGGGCGCTGCAGTAACATATTTCCAAATTTTGTTTTAAAATAATTTATAAAAAATAAATTAGTTTTCACGAATTTTGATTTTGTTAAAATCTCTTAAATTGACTTTATTCGTGATTTTTTCCTGGCTGATTAAGACAAAATTTTGAAAATCTATGACCATAGGGCCGTCCATGTATGCTTCATTGAAAACTTTGCAAAGTTTCATATACGTCGGATGCATCTTGGCCGAGCGAATAGCTATTTGCTAACTGCCAAATGTGTCCCATTCCCTCTTAAACGTGCAGAGTTTTATATAGACCTAAACGTGTAAAGGTCATTCTTGAAAAACTTGCCCAAACCCCGTCACTTCACTTTCACATTTTTTATTTTTTAAATATTCATACAAGTTTTAAACCCTTATAGCTTATTATTGAAGCATTAATTCTGAATTCAAAAATCATTTTCACATACTTCTGTTCAAAAATTAGTACCAAAAATTAAATAAACTTGTTCAAAAGTGTGATAAAGTTGTGTCCTAGACAAGAATCTAAACTTTCCGGTTTCATTTTGTACTAGAAATAGTTATTTAATAACCGTATGCTTAATTTTAAGACATCAATATTACCTTAACCTATCTTTTAGGTATCATAAATGAAGTATCATTCCATTAATTTCATTGTTGGGACATATTTTATGTGTGTCACTATTGTTGCCTCACCTATGTTACCTCACTCTTGTTACCAAGTTTGCATTTGAAAATTCCCGCCCTAAACAGAACCCTTCAGTGCAAGCATGACAAGGCTGTGGTTTCCTGTCTAACAAGATGGCTGGTATGTGTGTATCATGTAAATGAAGAAAATTATCATCTTTCTACTGTTAATTTGATGGAGTATTTTAATTCAATCTCACTTTTGTTACCTAGATAATTTGAGGTAATGTTTTAGGTACATTATTTACTATAAATTACTTAACAGAGCAGTCAATACCAGAACCCATTGATAATAATGACAAGGAAAACAAGCATGTGTGACATTAATTATGAATATTTTTAGGTTAAAATCTCACTTTTGTTACCCTCACTCTTGTTACTAAAAAGTAACACGGGTGAGATTCTGAGTAACATAGGTGAGTATTTATATGAAATTTCAGTACATTAGGGTTGCCAAGACCACTTCGAAGAGATGAGTTTACATTTGATGTAGAATTTCAAGGCTTTTGTGTTAAATAGGAAAATATATTTCTCACCTACGTTACTAACCATATCTCACCTATGTTACCGCATATAATTTCAAATTTCAGGAATAATTGTGATAAAAGTGACCATTGTTAAGCATGTATGCTGTTTGCCTAGTTAAAGTACTGTGATACATCTAAAACAATCAATACAAACAAATTTTTTCTCAATAAAAAGTAAAAAAATGAGTTGAAAAATTGATCATTAGTAACAAAGGTGAGTAAAAACACATTTTTTGTGTAGCAAATACTTCTTGAATGAATCAATACATATAAATTCTTAAACTATACTATGAACATTTTCTATAATTTATCTCTTCAAGAAATCTAGGAACTGCTTGTCACTAAAAACATTAAACAAAAAAAGTAACACAGGTGAGTTTTTTTGTATGCTGTCCTGCCTATCTTTTTTTCCCGTGCCATTTATAAAAAATCTTACAAATCAATAGGCCTACTGTTTATGTATCAACAGATGGTTTCTGCTTAATATCATGTAGTCGAGGCAGTCAACAAATCAAAATTATATTTAAAAAAAATAAATTCCAAAAAGGCAAGTTTTTCAAGAATGACCCGTAAACGTAATAGGTAAAAAATCAAAAAAATTAATACCAGTATGTGATTTTGTTAGGCTATCACTTTTGGAGCCTACACAAACATAGGCTAACAAATTAGTCCGATAATTTTTTTAAAGTGCTCAATTTTTGTGGAGGCGGTTTTTTCCCAGGCTGTATTAAAACGTGGTGGAAGTGTGTAACATGGTGGAAGTGCCGGGTCATTAAATGCTTAGAGTGAGAATAAAACCATTGTTAATTATTCATCGGCTGAGCATAAGTACAAAATTACAATTTTTGTTGTAAGACGTAGGCCTCTGCCTACCTGATTTTTTTTTTTTTAAATAGGACTTAAACGCGAAAATTTCAAGGGGTTAATCATTTAGGAAATTAAACGCGTTTTCCCATCCCTAATCCGTGTATGCAGCCACCCCTTCTCTGGGTATTCTTTGTAAATAAATCTGAGTGCCAGGCTTCTCATGTGCTCCTCTTGATAGTTCTTCTTTTTCTCTTGTATTCCTTAAATAGGCCTAGAGTTAGTTTGTAAATCATTTCCAAGAATGACATAGGGCCTATATATTATGAATATTTGGCTTTCCTATTTCTTGTGTGTTTTTAGAATAACTTTTAACTTCCCCATTATTTTCCCACTACATTTCTTGCTTTGATTATAAATGTTTTTTGTGTTTTAATTAAGGCCTTCTTAGGGATCTCTGTCCTAATACTCCACGTCCATGCGAACCATTTTTCTCCCCCGCATTTCTGGAAGAATATGTGGAAAATGAGTTTTTAATTAATTTTAATGTAGTAGGCGGTAGGCCCTTTTTACCTGGGAATCTATGACGATTGTCTTTACACAATTGTTCTATCCAGTTGTTTTTTAAATGTTGTTTGATTTTGTTGTGTGATATTTGTTTTTATGTTTCATCAAAACCAATAGCTGGTATGTAAATTTGTACATAAGTAGGCCTAGTACTAGTAGGTAGGCCTACTGATTGACAACTTCAAATTCTCTCATGTCCTTGAGATGTGCATGAGTGACCAATGTGGTTTAAGGCTTGTGTAACATAGCTACCTGTAAATAAATAAAAAAAAAAACTTGAAGAGGAATACCCCACAACAATGTATTACAATATTTAAAATGTGGCACTCCCACTATTGCATTCTTTTCTAGTTCTCACAGAAAGGTCATTCATTACCAATTCTTGAAAAGAAAAGAAAGAAAGATTAATAAAGGCTAGGGGTAAGTGGGGTAAATGCAGGGTACTAGACTGGAAAACCTGGAAAAGTCAGGGAATTTTTTTCTGGAATTTTATTAGGTAGAAATTTAAAAAATCAATAGGCCTATTTTAGTTATTTCGATACCTTTGTTGTTGCTGAAAATATTCTCAATTTTTAAAAACAATTCTTAAATATTTTGCCTTGTCTGGTGTTTGAAATTCTGCCGAAATCGACATTGAATTCATAAACAATTTTTCCTCCATTATAATGTGTGGGAAAGACAAATTTGCAGCCTGGAAAAATATAATTTTCCATCTGGAAAACCTGGAAAAGTCAGGGAATTTTGTAATGGAAAATTTGTAGATACCCTGGGTAAATGGGAACATGGGGTAAATAGGAACAACCCTTATCTACCCCATATGACACGTTTAAAAAAATCAAAAGATATTCCAATGTAGGGCCTTACATTTTTATTTCCTCAACAACATAGGCCTAAATAAATCAGCTAATTCTGATGTTAATTTAATACTTTTCTGTTTGTTTTTTTAAACTACCCTACACTAAAAAGTTGATGTAAGTTTTAGGCCGTAGTCAATAAAACTTAAGAAAAAAAATGATGTCCAAAGAGTAAGCCTACTGGTACCCAAAACAAAACAATATTACACAAAACAATATTATTTTGACATGTAAAAAGTTCCCCAGGACTATGAACATGGTTTTACAATTGTTTGTATTGGTTTATCTTAGTCTCTCAATGATATTATTGTTAAGGCTATTCCACCGCGTTTTTCTATTTTCCAAAATATGCTACTAAGTCAAAATATAGTGAATGGCTTTGAAACATGGCTATTTTAGAAAATCAAAAATATTTTTTCCAAATTTTTCTGATCCGGTACACGGCCAATATAGCCACCTCAAAATAATTTCAAACTTCAATTCGCCAGGGCACACCATTCAACGTAGGGTGTTGTGCTTTTGTGACATTAATTTTCAACTGTTTTTCTTTGGACTGACTGAGAGAAAACAGATTTATTTTAACAATTGTCTTTCCTGCGAATTTTTTCGTTTGGCGGTACAAATCGGTAAAAAATACCGCCAAACGAAAAAATTCGCAAACTTTAGTTTCCCATAGAAAAAAACAGTTAAAATTAATGTCACAAAAGCACAACACCGTACGTTGAATGGTGTGCCCTGGCGAATTGAAGTTTGAAATTATTTTGAGGTGGCTATATTGGCCGTGTACCGGATCAGAAAAATTTGGAAAAAATATTTTTGATTTTCTAAAATAGCCATGTTTCAAAGCCATTCACTATATTTTAACTTAGTAGCATATTTTGGAAAATAGAAAAACGCGGTGGAATAGCCTTAAGCCTCTGTTCTCATTTAGGCTACCTCACACCACCTCCAAATTGGGGTACCTAAGTAGAAACACTGGTTTTGGGGTAATGAGGAATAAGTGGGTAAAAAGGAACAATACAGTTAACCTATGGGTTAAATTTATGGGGTAAATGGGAACATTTCTTGATCTTTATAGCTATCCCTATTTGACCATTCTGGTTGACCAGGTGTTGTGAAAATTGCCATGTAATTGTAGGCTTAGGCCTTTTTTCTGCTTTTTCCTCAATTTCTTCTGACACATGGGAAAATATCAGCTCAGTGCATCATCACAAGATTCCCACCGAATGAATTGCGTTCCTTTGTGCATTTCTAAATTACACCTTATTTCTACTGTTGATAAAATTTGATAACAAAAGTCTAATTAACATTAAAATTAAACTTATTGTCACAAAAATAACAAAGGATATTTTTTGCCACAGATGTGGCACTCCGCTCTGGTTTTAATATAATCTGATATTGTTTTCTTACACTACATTCAACAGTTTTTAACATTTTGACTTAACTTTTTTTTAAATCATACCGGTATATGATTTTCTTTTTTTACACACCAATAAGCTACGTACAGTAGACAGGGAATTCAGTCTGCAAAATTCGAAGTCTATGCTGTTAATGAGTAGAAGCAATTAAAAATGCTTTTTAAACTAATTCGACCATGCTGAATTCAAAAAACAATGTTGGCAAAACCAAAAATGGCTCCTTCACCTCCAAAACTCAAAATTTTGGATATCAAGAAATCATTTTTTTAATTTTGTTTTACTTGTAGAAGCTATTAAATAATATGCTGTTTTAACTAATTTGCCCATGCTGAATTCAAAACACAATGTAAGCAAAACCTGAAATGACTCCTTCACCCTCAAAACACAAAATTTTGGAAATCAAGAAATCATTTTTTAAATTTTGTTTTACTATCGTAGAAGCAATTAATATGCTGTTTTATCTAATTCGATCATGCTGAATTCAAAAAACAATGTCGGCGAAACCAAAAATGGCTCCTTCACCTTCAAAACTTCAACTTTTGGAAATCGAGAAATCCTCTTTTGTTTGTTTTACTATCTACAATTATTTAAAAAAAATGTTTTTTATCAAATATGAATTAAATAATAATGATATCTCTCATCTCATCAAGAATTAAGACCTAAACTAGCCATCTGACATACCCTGACAGTCTCAGGCTAAGAGTATTAATACCTTGTCTCAGGTGTTGGTTCGAATTTTAACTTTGTTTGAAATATAGAATTATTCGCATTTTTGTGCATTATACCTGCATGAAGTCTGTGTCATTCTGTTTTATTATAGTTGAATGCGTTAAAACTAATTCATGTGAGATACCAAGAAGTGAGTTGTAGACAAACAAACCGTTTTAACCCAACACATTACGTGCGCCGATCAATCTGAATCGTCCATTTCTGGAAAGAGTAGCATCAATTAGGTTCACCACAGTATAAGAATGACATTTATTTAGTTATGTGACTACATTTAAATTTTAAAATAATATTGAAGAATTGTATTGTATATTATTGTGTAATATATTACAAAAATCAATAAAACTCTTGCTGCGATTCTGTTAATTTTCACGAACCATTTAGCCTATAGTGGGAAGTATTGAATTATATTTAAATATTTTATTTTACATTTATTGTAGAATTTACTTTTTGTTATCCTATTTCAATCAGTGTCGTTTGCATGTAATGCATGTAAATGTAATATACTAGGGAAACGCCAAAGTCGTTGTTAGACGAGTGAGTGAGCCATGTATTGAGTACCCGGTAACATTCCTTTTCTTCCCCCTACCTTAGGCCTCCCTAGCCTATCATAGGCTACAGTGGAGCATTATGGCCTAAACTATGACCTAAACTTAAATACTCTATTATTTATACGAATATTATAATCAAACTTTTATGCAAATGTTCCCGCGTACTCCACACATGACTCTCTCACTCGTCTAACAACGACTTTTTAACATTCCTTTTCTTCCCCCTACCTTAGGCCTCCCTAGCCTATCATAGGCTAGTGGAGCATTATGGCCTAAACTATGACCTAAACTTAAATACCCTATTATTTATACGAATATTATAATCAAACTTAAATGCAAATGTTCCCGTGTACTCAACACATGACTCTCTCACTCGTCTAACAACGACTTTGGCGTTTCCCTAGTAGAGTTGGCTAAAGCGCCCTTATAGCCGAAATGTGGGAGACGTGGGTTCAATAGTCGGGAAAGATTTTGTAATTTCTGGATTGTATTTTTTAATTATTTAACATGTTTTGAAATGTATATAACGCAGTGTAGTCCATCATCTGTGACAATACTATGGAAAACATAGCCAGTACGAAATACGTGAAAATATTGCAAGGTTTACTCAATCTACGAGCGGAATTTGGGGGTACCTTGACGTCCAACATTCGATTAACCTTGGACACGGCATTTCACAGCCAGGTAAATAACAAACAAAAAATATTTTTTTCAAAATGAAAACCATTGTCGTTAAAATAATCCCTATACATTTCAAAGTATTTTTCAGTTTTTTATTTCTTGCAGGTTTAAATCAGAACAGATTGTGCTCATTTTGTTAGCAGTTCTCAGTTACCTGGTCACGGATGTCTGTTTAAAATTTCAGCTCAGTCTATTTGGCCGTTCGGCCGTATGGGACCGGACAGACAGACATTTAACATACATTTAACATTTAACACACAGAATTAATCACGACCAAGGCCCGATCGAGTAGCGTTGTAGACTACGTTCGCTGCGCTCACTCGTCTAAAAAGATCCAAATTCTTATCATGCCTGCATTGATATTCGAACATCCTCGTTCTTGTTCAAAACACTTGCATGCATCAGTGCATGGCATCCCTGTTTTTTTTACACCCACACCTATTAGTTGAGCAACCAATTTTGTAGCTACAAGAAATAACTTCAGCACATCCAACTGGAATAGCATCCGTGGTCATTAGAATAGGGGTGATATCGCACCCAGTAATGTTCTACACAAATTTGCGTGGGTTATATTTTTGGTGTTCCTATTGGGGGAAATATTATAGCACGTACTTGTTGTTAAAAATAACTTATAATGTAATAACAAAATAACCCTCAGCAGTAAAAGTACCTCGGGTCTCTTGATAGTTTTCCATATCATAGTTTGGTAGTGACATCTCTTAATATGCCAATGGAGTGCAGTACTTGTTGGAGTAACACGATATATGCCAATTGTATTATGAAAACCTTTAGATATTGCATTATTTATGCGAGCAAACGCGACTACGTATTTCACATAGTTGACTTTTTCTCTGTCTTTTAAAGCATTTACAAATATCCCTTTTTCTTTGTCTGAAGGTGTCTGTAAATCGCCATTTTTCGACGACTGAGAGATAAGACAAGGGCTCAAGACGTAACTGTCAGAAAACAACTATGCAGTCATAACACAAGCTCAAACCAGCCTAAAAGAAAAAAATTGATTATCTATAATGCTGTAAAGTAATTAACAAATTATTTGTTTTAAATTGAACATCTACTGATTAGGCCTAAATGAAAAGACTACTCATAAATCTCAAATTACATGCATTATCAATTATCATGAACACGCCCTGGAAAATATTGAAAGAGGCTGACTTTATGGACTTGGTTTAGTGTTATCGATACGACGTTACGTGTAAGAAACTCTGGGGGCCTGGAAAGAACACCAATGTTTCTGTTCGATGTTGATTGTTACAATGCACCGACAGTGTTGGTTCCAGCGTTAAGCGCGCGACTCTGATTCGCGAGGTCCCGGTTTCAAATCCCGTCGAGACCGGCAATCCTGACTGATGGTTTTTTACGAGGTTTTCCTCAGTCGTTAATGCGAATGCAAGGGATTGAGTCATCTTAATCAGCCCTCGGACATCCCTTCACAATTGTCATATCCACAACATACCTAGTTAAGACACCTGAAGAGGGGCATGAATTGCACCCTGGGCAGGCTTCCCACAAAAATTATTTAATTATGTTACAATGCGGTCAAATTACATGTCTCCAAATAACCTTGAAGCGTAATATGCCACTCTGTCTACTAGCGGCGTAGCTGAGCATTTCCTGTCACCAACACAACACACTACTCCGCGCACTGCTTATATTAGGCCTTACTTTGAAACAATGAGAGTTTGTTCCATGTTTTTAACACAGCACATGAGCGTAGGGCTTACAGTATTATGGGACTAAGATGTAAGTGATTATACATACCTTCAAATCACGTAGACGTAGTGCAGGTATATCACATAACTATAGCTGGTTTTTATAACAAGATCCACTGTCAGCAATGAACCCTTCCATAAAAAAAAACACTGCTAATGACAATGATTATTTACGTTTACGACTGAGTCGAGTGGACCGCGGAGAGAGGCTAGGCGACCAAGGCCGAGAGCCAATCAGCGCCGCGGGTTGATGCTGGCGGCACCCGCAGGGGATTAGCGTGACAGAAATCTAGTTGCGCATTGTCTCAGTAAACAATTAAAAACCGTCGATTGGTATGTTGAAACTGGGCCCGATTTGGCAAGCGTGTTCTTCATAGACATAGACAGATTTTGGTAAAATATTACTATCCCAAATCTTTCCAATCAGGAGATATATTGATGTACAAATTTGGGTACAAAAATTACGCAACAAAAATTGAGATAAAAGTGGCACTAAAGCCCTAGAAACTACACGTAGGCCAAAAGTAGGTTACACTTATTAAACCTAGATATCTATTACGATTTGTGAATTTTTTTCAAATTTTTCGCATGTTTATTTTACGAGCAATTGAATATTTTAATAAGTGGTACCAGATTTGGGTTTTTGGTACCCTTTTGGTACTTCTACTCAAAGTAGACTTTGCCAACATTGATAGGTAGATGAAGAAGTATTGCCTCAAGATAAAAAACCATGTTGGCAGCTTCTACCCTAAAAATGTTGTACGATTGACTTCTAGAAGGCTTTTGGATATAATTGCCCTCTCTACAGTGTTCTCGGTTCCCATTTACCTTAACATGACGCGGTTAGGAACAATTGCCACTTTTAACATTTTATTTTTTCCCTTATAGGCCTACATGTTTTTTGGAAAAATGGCATACAAGTTATCCCTACATTATCAACAGTGCAAAGAATATATGTACATACAATAACAAAATCGTAAAAAAAAATCAATTGTCGGCCTACAACTTTTTACAGAAAGTCAAAGATGAAAAGTTTGAAAAGTGTTCCTAATCACCCCACTTACCGGCCCTACGGCTAACCATAACTACTAACATCAGACATTATTTCAATTTTCAAAACTTACCTCATATTTCTTCTTCTTTTCATATGCCCAACAATTGACATTATTCGTGTCATCATGTGTTTTCTAGTTAGCCAGTAGAGATAGGACTCCTGTTCACTCCGATCCATGCCATTTGGCATTTTGTCCCGTTCAACCTTGATGTAGCCTACACTCAAAAAGATGTTTTATGTCTTGTTTGCCAGTTCCACACATCCGACAGACACTAGATAAAAAATTCCAAATCTATGGAGGTGTTTTCCAAGCAAGTCATGTCCTGTTTGAAGCCGGAATTGGTCCGTTTCTATATTTCTACTATAACACTTACGTTTACCAGTCCGTCTCATTTTAGTGTAGGCCTACTCTTCCCACAGTTTATTCTGCCCCTTCTTTTGCTATTCCTAAGGAGGAAGGACCACTTTATCCAGGTGAGATTTTAGAGATTTATGTGACAGTTTTTTACTCTCTTGTTTTTATTTTATTTATTTTGTTTAAGTAAGCCTTCTACTGTGTTCACTCATATAGACATGCGAGTTGCTTTTTGCTACCTTGTTTGGCTGTTGGCCTTCTCATTTGCATATGCCACTGTGGGCCTATCCATTGTACGTAGTACAATTTTGTTTTCATCGTTCATGAGGCGCAGAATCTGTAGGCCTAGTTTACATTGTCAAATTTTGGGTTCTGCTTCCTCCCTATTTGCAATGGCAGTCTTGGAGTCGGATAGGATCACAATTTTCTGGTTTTCAGATTTTGTTAGTTTCAATAGTGCTTCAACTACCGGTATTGCTCAGATTTCTCCATCAATCATAATTTCTTCCATAGGTAACACACACGTGACGTCACAGCTCGGCGGAAAGTGGCCGCGGATCTAACTGATGGACAAGCATCCTCATTTCGCAAGTTGACGCCTGATGAACGGCTCAACAAATATCACGCTCTAACTTTTATACTATTCATTATTTGGACAAAACTTAAGAGGAATAATATTTAGCAAACATATCATTTCTTCTAATAGCGATTATTTTGATTTTTTTTAGAGAACCGTTAGCTTGTTATAACAATGTACGCATTATAAATGACAAAATTATCAACATCTTTAAGTCTTTTCAACTTCAATTGACACAAAACTACTGATCGGATTTCAAAAAGAATTCTCTCTAAATATGCATCTAACTAATTAGACAAGAAATAAATAAACTTTCTCGATAGAAAAAGCACAGAACGAAATTTTACAGCATAGCGTGCAGTTTTTCACGGCTCATCCGCACGTCAAAAGCGCGTATTTTTAGATGAAAACACATACCATGCGTTTTACCCTATGCTATAAATTTTCGTTCTGTGCACTTTCTATCTAGAAAGTTTATTTATTTCTTGTCTAAACAGTCCGATGAATTTTTTGAAAGCGGTCTTGTCAAAATCCGATCACTAGATTTTTGTCAATTGAAGTTGTTTTATTAAGTTTCATAAAAAACAAGTAAAAGTCTTAAATTATATTTTAATATATCCATCGAAATAACAAGTTAACGGCCCTGTAAAAATTCAAAGTAATCGCTTTTAGAAGGAATGATATATTTGCTAAATATTATTCCTCTTAAGTTTTCCCCCAATAATGAATAGGATAAAAGTTAGAGCGTGATAAGTTGTGCGACGTTCAGCAGGCGTCCACTTGCGAACCGATGGTTGCTTGTCCACCAGTTGGGCTCAAAACGGAGAATACCCCTCATTCCCCTCGATTTGTGACGTAGTTGTGTGTACCCTATTGGCACCAGCTGGGTAGGAAGCCTCAAATTCTCGGCTGTATATCCATGCACCTGCATTTCCTTTCCCTGGGGATGCTGATCCATCTGTATACAGATTTAGCCAGTCATTTTCGGGGTATTTCTGGCGAATGTATGCCAATGTCAATTTCTTTAGTTGATCTAATGAGTGGTTGCTTTCTTATCATTTATGTCTGATATTGTCAATGCATGTGGAATTTCTAACAATGCAACAATCATTTATGTTTGGTGGCAGGAGGTCTTGTCTATTGTTAATTGCCTTATT